>JANVCQ010000003.1:7979739-8008145 GCA_025531925.1 Erythroxylum plowmanianum | reverse complement strand
ATATTAGGCATGACCATGCCGAGATACGTTTTCACACTCATATCCCATTCCAAATTACCATTTTACCCTTCCCATCGGTGATGAGATGTTACATGAACTCCAATATAGACGTCTTGCTTTTCTTTTACAAGTAAGGTTTTATTTCCTTATTTTGTTTCTTTAAGTTGATGATATCTTCATAATTGAAAGTTATTCCAATATCATTCAAAGAATTATTTATCAACTACAACATTAGTTTCCATTGAAAGATCTTGGTCGATTAAACTACTTTCTTGGCATTATGGTTTTTTGGCAACACAATGGGTTACTACTCAGACAAACTATCTAAAAGAGTTGTTAATTTAAGCTAAGATGGAGATGAAAAATAGAATATCAACTCCAGTTAATCCAAAAGAGCTGCTAACTACCAAAAGGTTTGTAAGGATTTTTAGCGTATATGAAAAACTCTTAAATCTCTTGTTAGGATTTTAGTACGTAGCAAAAATTCCAAGTTCAATTCAATTGAAAAAATAAGAGAAGTAAAGAGTGAAAAAAATAATCAAAGACACACCAAATTTACGTGAAAAACTCTGGTGTGAGGGAAAAATTAGTACAAAATCTACTATGGTGAAAAAAAGTACAAGAATCTGTAGAAGAATTGCAGGCATAATGCAGATGTAAATAATTTTACAATCTCTTAATGCCACTCTCTCTGATAAAATAATATGGAATAATAATCCCACAAGCCCCCATCTATATATATATATATATATATATATATATATAGTCTCAATATAAACCTAGCTACACACCCCTAAGAACAAATATAATCATTACTCAAGCATTAGTGGACCATATTAAATATTGTAACATGCTAACCAAAATCAAGGGTAGGAGAGGATTTGAGAGACCTATATTCTCAACAATCTCCACTTTGGATCAAATTTGATTGAGCTAGCCACTGCCATAAAGCCCTGAAGGGCAATTAAATGTTGTGAACTCCAACAAAGTCCAAATAATATTGGAACTTGGTAATAAGAACAGGTTTGGTGTGAGCATATTGGCAGGATTCTCCGTCTTTTATTATTGCTGAAGAAAATTATTCATACCATTAGGAGTATAAATAGATAGGCAGATAACATTTAGCTTTAAAGATACTTTCTTTACTAGGAGAGTAGATAAGGTAATTTCCTTTTAGATGAGTTATGAATATTCTTTAATTTAACTTTCCCCGTGATAACAATATCTCTAATAAAGTGACATTTGACATCAATATGGTTAGTTTTAGCATGATCCATATCATTCTTGGTCAAATAGATTGCATTTTGACTATCACAATACACCCTTGTAACACCTTGTGCAACACCAAGATTAATGACAAGACCCCACAACCAAATAGCCTTTTTATTCTGTTAGTAGCTGCAACATACTCTACTTCCATAGAAGATAAAGCAACAATGGATTAAAGGGATGCTTTCCAACTGACAGCACCATAACAAAAGTAAAAAGATAACTAGAAAAAGACCTACGTGTATCACCAGTATAATCAACATCCACAAAACCACTACATCACTGGATGTAGCTTTGTGACCATCAAACACCAAACCTAAGTTTAAAATACCCTTCAAATACTGAAAGATCCATTTAATATCAATATAATGCTCCTTACAAGGATTGTGCATATACCTACTCACCATGCTCACAACATATGTTAAATCAAGTCTAGTGCACACCTCCGCATACATTAAATTTCCAATAGCACTAGAATAAGGAACACTAGACATTCATTATATTTCTTTCTCTTTTGTTAGGCATAAATTAGAAGATAGTTTAAAATATGAAGCAAGAGGTGTAAAAACAAGTTTATAATCAAGCACATTAATTATTTTAAAACACCTTATTAATATATTTATTTACCCATTTAACAATCGTTTTGAATTTTCATTCAAAGTATCTTCTTGGTTATACTAAGGTATTTTATGGAGAACTCTTGGCTGAGTTAAGTTTTCAAATTGTTGATTAAAGAGTTATTGTGGGATGTAATAAATATATCATCAACATACAACAACAAGTACACAAAAGACCCATCTGTATATTGTTTGAAATAAACACAAATATCATTTAGCTTTTAGAAAAGCCTTGCCTAAGAATAAAACCTTCAAATTTCTTGCACCACCATCTAGGAGCTTCCTTAAGGCCATAAGGAGACTTACACAAATGATAAACACAATTATCCTTACGAAGAATTACAAATTCATCGAGTTGCTTCATGTAGAGTTCTTCTTTAAGCACCCCATAAAGGAAAGCAATTTTTACACCAAGTTGCTTAATTTCCAATTTTAAAAGAGCAAAAAATGTAATAGCACATTAATAGAGTTATGACGTATAACTAGACAAAATATTTCATTAAAGTCAATACCTTCTTTTTGATCAAAATCTTTGACCACCAAACGTGCCTTTCACCATGCATCTTTAATCCAAGAGATATCATTCTTGTTTATGTGGATCCACTTACAACTCAGAGCTACTTTAACTTTTAGAAGCTCCACTAAATCCCATGTATCATTTTTGTGGAGACTTTCAATTTCTTCATTCACCACCATTAACCATTGAAAAGAATCAACAAAGAAAAGACTTAAGAACAATAAGAAGGTTTCATACCTTCACCATCATCTTGGGCAACTAACAATATATAAGCAACCAAATCATCATCATTCTCTGAATATCTGGCAGACTCTCTAATTTATCTCCTCGTTCTATCACGAGCTATAGAATAATTCTGATGTGTCTCAACAATAGTTGTGGTACTAGAACCATCATCATATTGTTCACTTGGTTAAGTGTTGGGGGGAATAAAGAACATCAAAATTTAAAGGAGAAACATATCTCCACTCCACCTTCTTATTGGTACTTTTCAAATCTTTTGTACTAATAAAAGAAGAAACATTATGATCTTTTCTAGGAGAAAGTAAAGCATCCTCATCAAAAAGTAACATCCCTACCAAGAATGGCTCTGGGAGATTCATAACTAAAACACCATAAACGATATCCCTTATGCTGGGATGTATAACCAAGAAATATGCAATTTTTGGCCGTAGGTGCAAGCTTACAATTATTAACATATGCATATGCAAGACATCCAAAAATTCTCAAAATAGAATAGTCAACAAGATTAGTTGACCATACTTCTTCTGGGATTCTAAATTCAAGAGAAAAGTATGGAGATCAATTGACTAAATAACAAGTAGTAGAGACCATCTTAGCTTAAAAATCACGTTGATGCCATAAGCTAGCGTTAGAGAGCATACAACAAACTATCTCTAAAGGAGTCCTATTTACTATTTTACAACATCATTCTATTGAGGTTTCCTAATAAGTTTTTTATGTCTGATTACACCATAATTTGAGATGTTTGAGTGAAGTCACCATAATAGAACTCTAACTTGTTGTCCATTCTAAGCTTCTTAACCTTTTTCCCTATTTGGTTCTCTACAAGATTTTTCCACCTTTTAAACATAAAGAGGGCTTCATTTTCATGCCTCAAGAAATAAACTTAAACTTTTTAGGAAAATATCAATAATAAACTTTAAATATCTTTTTCCTCCATATAAAAACTTTAAAAGGTCCCATGGATCATAATGTAAATACTTAAGAATGACTTTGGTATGGTAAGTTATAGTATAGAAACTAACTTTTTTTTGCTTCCCAAATATACAATGTTCATGAAACTCCAACTTACTATTGCCTTGATCTTTAAAAAGACCCTTCTTGCTTAAAAGTTTCATGCCTTTCTCACTCATATGGCCCAAGCATATGTGTCATAATTTGGTGACCTTAGAATTAGGTATAGGAGAGGAAACAACTATAGAACCTATCACAGTTGAACCTTAGAATACATAAAGACTACTAGAACAATTAGCTGTCAAAACAACATGAGAACCTTAAGAACTCCACCTTCAGTTGTGTATTTGTAACCAATAGATTCAAAGGTTTCAAAAGAACTCAAGTTTCATTTCAAGTCAGGAAGATAACGAACATCGGATAAAGTCCTAAAAACACCACCATGAGTCATAATATATGTAATAGCCAGTTTTTCAAATTGAGGGATTAGAACCCTTAACTATTGCATAGAAGCTATATCATTGAAAATTCATGAATTGCATTTCATTCACATGTATAATGATAGCATACACACATGAATTATGATTTAATACACATTACAAAGAATGTATATGCACTCAATTGATTTATTCCAGGGTATGAAAGGTTTAAAATGATTATGATGTGAATTGTGTACTGTTTATGTCTTAAATTTTGGTTTGAATGATTACAAGTACTAAATTTAGAATTAATTGGTACAATTAGAAAATCGATGAATTAAAATGTACATTTGGTCTAGGAAAAATGCCAAGTGGTAAGAAAAATTGACACATAGAAAAGTTAGGATGACTATGCCTATAATTGAGTGACATTTGGCATAAATAAATGAGTGACATTTGGTATAACTAACTAATTGACAAATGGCATTGATCATGGAGTGACAAATGGACAATAACTAGGTGACATTTGGCAACAAATATGCAGGACAAATGGAGAACATGCTTAGGGACATTTGTCATGGTAATATGGAGACACCTAGCATCTAAGGTGTTAAGTTTCTGCAGGAGTAAAATTAGTCTTATTCATTTCTTCTTCTTTCTTCTTCTCACATCGCCGAAACACTCTGACCTATACATCCTCGTATCTTGCCTATGTTTGTGTCCAGTTGCTATACCAATAATCCATGCTTTCACCCTCACAAAGTTAAGTAAAGAATCAGAACATAGTTGTCTTGTTATAGCCTTTGATCCAAATCGAAATCCATTAGATTCCCACCTTGAATTTGTGATTTTTTTGCATGCATGGAGAGCTGAATTAACTTCATCTTTGAGCTAGAATTTGAGCTAGACAAGTAAGTAAAAGATTGTTCTTTATTGCATGTTATAATAGAAAGTTTATGATGATGAAATTGGGATGAATTATATCTTATGTTGATGATGAGGTTGTGTTGGAATGTGATAGTGAATTTGATAGTTTCTGCTTTGTTTTGATACATGAAAGACAATAGTTATGAGCTGTCAAATGAATGATTTTGAGTTAGAAGTGGAGATGAGATTTGTGTGGAATTTATATATAATTAAGGTAGACTTCAGGCATAATTTAGGAACTATTATGAAGGTGTTTTGAAATTGGAATGAAGGTGTTTGAATCTGGAAAATCTTAGAAAAAGGGTAGTCCAAGATCATGGCACTCATCCCACGACCGTGGGCAAATGCATTACCTTGTCACGATCGTGGGAAAGTACCCCATGATTGTGGGCAAGGTTTTGACATGGTAAATTTTGTTTTGTCCAATTGTTCAGCCACATGAGGACAAGACACTTTACATTGGCATATTTAAACTTGATTGAGGCTTGAAAATGAACCTAGTTTGATGTTGGATTAAGTGGTTAAGGTTTGATAAGTTTAGGTTGTTAATTGATGTTGAAACTTAAGGAATGAATTGTTTTGATATCAATGTATATGAATTTGGGAAGTATAAGTTGTTAATGGTATAAAGATGTTCTTATGAATGCAAATGCAATTCAAAGGATATGAACAATGTGAACTAGGTATAAATGAATGAGAATTGAGAAATTATGTGAATATAAAGCATTAGAAAAAAAAGGGATTGGTGAATGAATGAGTGATGAATTTGGAGTAATCAAACCTACTTAAGGCATAACCTAATTAAAAACAAGTTATGGACAAGCTATAATATTTGAATGAACAAGACTTGTGATTAAGGATACATACCCGAGAAAAAGTCAATTGAGCGTGCATTGAACATAACACATATACATGTGTATGACTGACTACTTATTTGATTAAACAAGTTAGTAATGTGTACATATGTGTGTATTGCATGATTTAGAAGCACAAATTGAACGACAACTTTCAAACATTGCCGGCTCGTCAAGGTAATAGCTACCTGGAGCATAATGTGAGTTAACTTAGACATTTACTCACTATATTTGAATTGTTCTTAATTAACTGTTAGATACTGAACTATTACCGATATAATTGTGCTAATTCCAGACATTGATGGTCCGATGAGTTTGATATTCAGGATTGTATTAGAAGTGTTTGCAAATTGAATGTGGATATGGAAATTGTGTTCTCAACTATATGTTGAATGTCGGACTTAGATCCGATGTGCTATATGACCGTGCATACTGAATGAGAGTTATTGATAGCATAATATGTGATTTGATGCATTTTCATTACATTGATATGCATGACCAGATAAAGGAGTTGTGACTAGAGTGACTAACATAAAAAAAAAAAACTTAAAACTCATAAATGTGCACACAGAGCCACAGGGTCAATGATTAATGAGTCTGGTATCTACAATGGGTATAAGACAGTATCTGAAATGAGCCTAGTATTTACAATAGATACGGGACAATTAAATAGGTGCTTAGTTATAACAAAATAAAAATGAAAGTGTAGTCTCATGTGCATTACATATATATATCTTTACATGTATCATGTGAAACATTGTAAAGAATGACTAAATTGAGTTGATATAATGTTATGCTATGTTTGTGTACAAGTGAATGATTGTGAAAAAAAGTACTGAATTGTTTTGATATAGTGATCTGCAGTAATTGTATATATGTTGATGATATGAATGATTGAGGTGAAAGATTGGATTTTTCTGAAAAGATTCTATGACATGTTTGTATTATAATGTGCTTACTGAGATATGATGTATAGTGTGATTTAGTATACAAAACTGTATGGGAATTGATTCAAGCTAATATGATATACTTGTGATGTTGTGTTTTGACTTAAGTGAGCACATCGGTGATGGTTCATTCACTGAGTTGATAAAACTCATCAAAATTGCAAGAGACCTAGCTTCTAAGGCAATCTAGTAGCAGTCTAGTATTGTCAATTTTGGAATCAGGAATGACTCAAGGTCTGGTCAGCTGATTTCAGAGGAGTTTAGATAGATTGTATCTGTTAGTATCTCATTTTATGTTAGATATTTTGTAAAGAATAGTAAACTCTCAGATGTTTTTATAATGTACATATATGGATTATAAGATATAATGACAATGTAAATCATGTTTGTGAAATGAAATGAGAAATGTTGAACTTACGATTACTTATGTTCTGTATGATGCCATAATAATGAATATGATTGCTCTAACATGTTATTTTCATAGAGTATATTCTTGAATGTCCTCTGGACGTTCAAATATATGCTCTATGGTAGTGGTGTGACACAATATGAATACTATCAATGCCACTTACCATGCATTAGGCATTATTTCCCAAGACAACACCATTATCAATGAGTTAAAAAGTGACAAACCATACCCTATAAGGATAAATATGTAAAGTACATCCAGAATCAATAATCTATTTTGTTTTACTCCTTTTATTAGTTGGAGTAACAATAACAAAACATCACCTTCAAAACTAGTCTCAACAATACTAGCTTCAACGAATTTTTAGGATTGTTTCTTTTATACTCATTCTCTTGATTAATTGTCAATTTTTAACATTCAAAAATTTCATGTCCAAACTTCTTACAATAATGACAGGTTTTATTGGATTTGTGTCCTCTGGATTTGGACTTATATTTCGTTAAATTACTTTTACTACCTTTTTCTTGGGATCTCCCTCTCACAGTTAAAGCTTTGTCGTCAAAATGAAGTTTAAGATTGAAATTTTCCTTAGATAGCAAGTTAGATTTAACATTTTCAAAAGACAAGGTGTCATGAGTTCTATAGAACATGATTTCTTTGAAGTGTATATAAGAACTAGAGAGTGAGACTACCCACAAAATAACTTTATCCTTGACTTTAACTTTCACTTCATATTTTCTAGATCCATGATAATATAATTTAACTCATCAAGATGAGATTGGATGAGAGTACCTTTGGGCATACGTATTGTGTATAGACACTCTTTGAGACAACTTTTTTGCAAGGTTCTTAGTTATGTACAAATACTCTAATTTTAGCCACAAGCTCGAAATAGTTGTTTCATTCACCATTTCACATAAAACCCCCTTTGACAAGCAAAGTTATATGGCGGAGAGCGTCCTTTCATCTAACTTCTCCCATTGTTTATAGATCATGGTGCCTGGCTTTTTGGACTTTCCTTTCAAAGCTCTTTTTAATCCGTTTTGGGTTGGAACAACCTTCATCTAAACTCTCCAAATGGAAAAGTTGATGTTTCCCATCAAACATTTTGATATCAAACTTTGTGAAGATCGACATATTGAATTCTCAATTGAGTATAATGTTTTGATATCATTTGGAAGGATATTTAGTGTGTAGCGAAAATTCGTAAACCTCTTGTTAAAATATTAATGCATAACAGAAATACCAAGATAAATTCAATTGAGAAAATAAGAGAAGTAAAGAGCGAAAATAGTAATCAAAGACACACCAAATCTACGTAGAAAGCTTTTAGTGTGAGGAAAAAACCATAGATGATGACGATTCGATAAAAATGAGAATAGAGTACAAGAATATCTAAAAGACTCGCAGGTACAACAAAAATGTAGTGAATTTTATAATCTCCCAAAACTATCGTCTTTGGCAAAATAATGTAGAATAATGTCCCACAAGCCCTAAAAAGGTGAACTAATATGTGTATATATAATTTCAATATAAACCTAGCTGCACACTTTTATCAATAAATATGGTCATTACTCGAATATTAATAAACTGTAATAAAAACTATAACATGCCAACCAAAATCAAGTACAGAAGGGGTCTGAGACACCCATATTCTTAGACAATTGGTCAGTGGATTACAACATTTGTGCACTTACCCATAATTGATCCTCAGATAGCTTTAAAAAGGACTTTTAATGTTGGAAAAAAAGCACCAAAAAAGGAAAATATAAAGAAAATAAGGAAGAAATTAAAGAACACAAGAAATTTACGTGGAAAACCCCAATAGGATAAAAACCTCGGAGAGAGAAGAATTTCACTATAAATGAAAATTAGGGATTACAAAATTAATCATCTAACTTATGCATAAAAGAGGAATGTTATTTTGGTGCATTGAAGGAGGAGGAGAGAGCCTTCTTTTATAGGCTTCTTTTCTCCTCTCACATTCTCATCCCATCAATGTGGGATGAGTGTCTTAACATTCTCCCACTTGAAGATTGAATTGGATGCTAATTAATCTTCACCATTCTTTCTCTCTCAGCTCCATACTACTTATGTCTCTATCAAGCCATAGGAGGAACGTCACCTTATGAACTTATCTGTATTGACAATCTTAGTCAAAAAATCAGCCACGTTCTGCTTCATATTGATCTTTTTCACAGTAATTGTCCCCTCCTCTAATTTCTCACGAACGAAGTAGTACTGGACTCGGATATGTTTGCTCTTAGCATGAAAGCCTGGATTCTTTGCAAGATGCAAAGCATTCTGGTTATCACAAAATAGAGAAATTATCTCCTGTATGTACTCAAACTCCTCCATAACCAACTTCATCCAAACTGCTTCCTTACTAGCTCGTTTAGCTGCAATTTATTCTGCTTATGTTGTTGATTTAGCCACAATCGACTGCAGCTTAGATACCCAGCTTACAGCTCCGCTAGCAAGTAAGAACATATATCCGGTGGTGGACTTGCTTCTGTCGAGATCATCTGTATAATCTGAGTCAACATAACCACAAATACCTGTGTCTGATTCTTTGTAACATAATGCATCATTCAATGTTCCTTTGATGTAACGAAGAATTCTTTTCACTATTATCCAATGCTCTCTACCAGGATTTGTCATATACCGATTCACAACTCCCACTGCCTGTGTAATGTTTGGTCTAGTGCTGATCATGGAAAACATTAGGCTACTCACTGCTGATGCATACGATACTCGATACATCTCTATCCTCTCTGTTTCACTACTAGGACTCATCTCAGAGGACAACTTGGAATTAGCAGGGAGTGGGGTAGATACTGGCTTACAGTCCTGTATGTTGAAGCGTCACAAGACCTTTTTCAGGTAATTTGTTTGAGTAAGCTTGATCTTCCTATTGTTCCTGTCTCAGTGAATTTGCATCCCAAGAATCTTGTTTGTTGGTCCCAAGTCTTTCATCTCAAACTCCCTAGCTAATGGAGTCTTTAATTTATAAACACGCCTGTAACCAACATGTCGTCAACATACAATAACAATATTCATCACCTTCAAACCTCTTATAATATGCACAAGGGTCTGCGTATAATCTATTATATCCCAGACTTATGATGAAAGAATCAAATATCTTATACCTACACCTTGGTGCCTGCTTGAGTCCGTATAGAGATTTGTTTAACCTGCAAACTAATTTCTCTTTTCCTTTTTCTTCAAAGCCTTCTGGTTGGAGCATATAAATCTCTTCTTCAAGATCACTGTGAAGAAAAGTTGTCTTTATATCTAGCTGTTCTAGATGTAAATCATGCAATGTTGATAATGCTAGAACTATACGAATGGTAGTTAATCGAACCACAGGTGAGAATATTTCATTGAAATCAATAGCTTCTTTTTGAGCATATCCTTTGACCACTAATCTTGCCTGATACCTCTCCAACTGGTCATCACTATTTCTTTTGATCTTGAACACCTATTTGTTGCCAATGGGTTTCCTCCCTGATGGTAGGTATACAAGATCCCAAGTTTGATTCTTATGTCGAGCTTCAATCTCCTCCTATATTGCTGATATCCATTGATATGCATTTGAACCGCCTACTACCTCCTGGAAGGTTGATGGTTCCCCATCTTCAGTGAGTAGACAGTATGCTACATTGCTATCTATAATATAATCAAAATGCCAACTGGGAGCTTCCTTTGTGCGAGTTGATCGTCTGATTTCATCGACTTCAACATTAGATCGTCTAATTTCATCGACTTCAGTATCATTCCCCACAAGATTATGATCCGGCACTACTTCAGAAGTATGTTCGTTCAGCTGTATCACCGTAATATCTGACCCTGATGTACCTGCATCTTCACTACAGTGCTTATCTTCTATGAAGATAACATCCTTGCTGATAACAACCTTGCAGGTAGTGGGATCCCACAGGCAATACCCCTTTATACCATCAGCATAGCCCATGAAAATAAATTTTTCTGGACTTCGAATCCAACTTTGAAACATCCTGGGCGTGGTACATCACAAATGCAGAACTTCCAAAATTATGAAAACTAAAATAATCTATTAGTTTACCTGTCCACAACTCCATCAGTGTCCTTAAATCAATTGTCGTTGATGGACTCCGGTTGATCATATAACAAATGGTGTTGATAGCTTCAGTCCAAAAGAATTTATCCAGACCAGCTGACGCCAACATTGCCCCGGTTCTCTCCAGTAACGTTCTGTTCATCCGCTCTGCCAAATCATTCTGCTGTGGAGTATAAGCCATTGTGAACTGTCGCTTGATACCATTTTGCTTACAGTAACTATCAAACTATGCACTAGTGTATTCTCCTCTATTGTCTGTCCTAAGGCACCTTATCTTCTTTCTTGTATCCAACTGGACTCGCGCATTGTATTCCTTGAAGGTTAGAAACACATCTCCCTTGCTCTTGATTGGATACAACCAACATCTCCTAGAATAATCATCAATGAATGATACGAAGTACTTCACTCCTCCCAGGGACACAACCGGTGCTTGCCATATATTATAGTGATCTAGTTCTAGAACATTTGTGTTTCTAGAGCCTAATGTATTGAACTTCAACTGATGCTGCTTGCTTGTCACGCACTGCTCACAAAATGGTAGTGAAACCTTTGTGAGCCCAGGAAGTAGCCTCCGGTCTAAGAGAATCTTCATTCCTTGCTCCGACATATGACCAAGTTTTCTGCGCCATGCCATCAAAGACTTCTCATTGTTACTTGAGACAACTGAAGCTTCTCCATCCACCAAAGTCTCTCGCTTTACCATGTACAAGTTGACAGCTATTTTCTCTGCCTTCATTATCACTAGCGCTCCACGAACTATCTTCATGATTCCCCTTTCACACTCCATTTTACAATCAAGGTCGTCTAATTGTCCCAACGACACTAGATGCTTCCGAATTCCCTCAACATGTTGTACCTGTTAAATGGTACAAATAGTTCCATTGTACATCTTCATCTTGATAGATCCAATTCCAACAACATTCATGGCTTGGTCACTGCAGCTATATACAACACCTCCTGAGACTAGTTCATAGTGATAGAATCATTCTTTACGAGAGGTAATGTGATAGATTGCACTAGAATCAACCAACCACACATCCTGTGTCATCCACTTGCCATCATATGTTGTTAATGCTTCACAGGACAAGGCGTTATCGTCGTCTGATCTACTTGCAACATTTCCTTGAGGGTCGACAACTCTTCCTTGAGGACCAAAACTCTATTTTAGGTTCCAACAATCTTTCTCGTAGTGACCTTTTTTGCCACAATTGTAGCACTTGAAATTTTTCATACTCCGAGATTTAGATCTACCATGTTGTTGACTCCCACTGGGACCACGTTCCATTAATCTACCTCTTGTCACTGCCAATGCCGCTACTTGCTATGAAGATCCCTCCTTATTCTTACGCTGCTTTTCCTCATCAATGATCGTAGCTACAATATTGTCGAAGTTCAAACTTTCCACAGGCAAGTTGATCATATGAATTTGGTAAACTCTGAAGTACAATTTCTGCTCGTTCACTCGTCCCTATCACACAACCCATGTTTTTAAGTTATGAAAATAGAGTTCAATATATTGATGTGCTCGGTCACCGTCGAACATCCGCAAAGTGTGCAACTTCCCACTGTTAAGACACTCATCCCACATCGGTGGGATGAGAAAGTGAGAGGATGAAAGAAGCGTATAAAATAAGGTTCTCTCCTCCTCCTTCAATGCACTAAAACACTCTCTCCTCCTCCTTCATTGCACCAAAACAACATTCCTCTTTTATGTATAAATTAGAGGATTAATTTTGTAATCCCTAATTTTCATTTATAGTGAAAATCTTTTCTCTTCGTGTTTTTACCCTTTTTCCATGTAAATTTCTTGTATTTTTTAATTTCTTCCTTATTTCCTTTATATTTTGCTTTTTCCATGCTTTCTTTTACAACAAATGGTATCAGAGTCACGCTTGGGATCTATTTACTGTATGCTCTATGGTTGCCACTTAGTGGGAATCCTCCACATTAGAAAGTAAATTAGATTTTGCAATACCCTCGGGTGTGCACGGTATGCTTGTGGGACCACTTTTCGATCCTCATACCTAATCAGACCCACTGTCCCCTTATATTCCTAAATTGCACAGTGTCATTATTTTCTAGGCTCGTTTTATGTGGGGCACACAAGGTTACTATTCATATGTGGGGTTGACTTACGTGAAATAGTAGGAGGAGTTTTTCGACAGGATGTCAGAAGTAAAATGAGAATATAAGGTGAATAATACAACCAGCCTTTGCAATGGAGTTCCACGTCTTACACATTAACCCGGCAAGTTACACATGCCAAGTGGTCCAGTTACAATGCAAGAAGCTTCAAGGCTTAAACAAGCAATGCAAGCTTTTGTTCAAGCCCAAATCACAAGTCAAGTATAAGAGGGGGCTGAAACATTCATAAAGGAACATCAAGGCACGCCCAAGCTTGTGACTTTACCAGATACATACGATCAACTCATCATCAACCTTGAGAAATAATATGTTGTGTAAGGACTTTACCTCGTATATGCTTGTAAGATAATCCCAAATTTCTTTGGATGCCTTCTTCTCCTCTGTACTTGACAATATCTCATCTGCCAACCTGAGATGTAAATTTGCTGTTGCGTTTGCATCTATTTCTTCCCAAATTTCATAGTTGATATTATCTAGCTTTTTGACGATCGCTATGAGGCACTTATCTGATAAGATAATCCTCATTTTCATCTTCTAACTTGAGAAATTTCTACCGCTGAATTTATCTACCTTATATTCTCCTTTTACATCTGACATTCTGTCGAAAAGCTCCTCCTACTATTTCACGTAAGTCGACCCCATGTGTAAATAGTAACCTCGAGTGTCCCACACAAAACGAGCCTCACAAATGATAACACTGAGCAATTTAGGAATATCAGGGGACAGTGGGTCCCACTAGGTATGAAAATCGAAAGATGATCCCACAAGCGTACCGTGCACACCCAAGAGTATTGCAAAATCTAATTTACTTTTTGAAGTGGAGGATCCACACTAAGTGGCAATCATAGAGCATACGATAAGTACATCTCAAGCGTGGCTCTGATACCACTTATTGGAAAAGGAAGCACGGAAAAAGAAAATAAAGAAAAAAAATTAAAAAACACAAGAAATTTACATTAAAAAAACCCCAATAGGATAAAAACCATGGAAAGAGAAGAATTTCATTATGAATGAAAATTATGGATTACAAAACTAATCCTTTAACTTATACATAAGAGAGGGATGTTGTTTTGGTGTATTGAAGGAGGATAAGAGAGCCTTCTTTTATAAACTTCTTTTCTCCTCTCGCATTCTCGTCTCACCGATGTGGGATGAGTGTCTTAACATTTAAGACACTCTAATGCTACACCAAGTCATGATTTATTTCTTAAACACTTCTCACACACAAATTTCAACATATAATGATATTGATTGGGGTAGTGGTGTTGATGATTGAAAGTCAACAACCGATATTACAGTCTTTATGGGTAATAATCTGGATTCATAGGGCGCAAAAAGGCAAAAGACAACATTAAGATATTTAACATAAGTCGAAAAATACCTTCATGTTCCAGTGATGATCAGTTTGACAGATATTTGAACCAAATCATTGTTCAAGTCTCAGTTTCCTTTCAGCACGATTTGCGGAAAGTTTGTTATAAAAGAGTTGTACAACTTAATCTATTGTTGCTTTGCCTTATCGTGTTAAATGGCCAGATCCTTGTACTGTACTTTAGATGATCAATACACAGGACTGAATTAGGCCCTTATAGCACCGTTATTAGGAAACTAATGGAGTTCCGACCAACGATCGGCAGAAAAGGTTAAGTTCAAATTTGATGAATTTAAGCTTAAAAGACTAGACACTTGTTATTCATCCAACAATGAAGTTGGGTTTAAAAGGAGAGACTGTGACACGCAGCTGGGTCAAAAGTCATGCGGCAGTACTTCTACAAGCAACTACTGGAAATAGGCCCAGATTAACTTGCTATAAAGTCTTGTTCCCTTTGAATCTCTTCGTTTACACATAGGCCCATTCCTATGAGGTTAGGTTCCACCTTCTGGCTTATGCCTTTGGACGTGAAAACAGGCTAAAGTCTCCTTTTCCTTCGTGTGGAAAGCTTACAAGTTGCTTAAAGCTAACGTAAGCTACAAACATGGTGCGGCTGTACTAATTAACGGAAAAAGAGTACACGTGTATCAACTAATAACAAAGATTAAGAGCAATTCAAAGATTGATCTTAATGCTAATGTAAGTTTTGTACAGTTGAATTCGGTATAATCACTATTGGATCAAATTTAAAAAAGCAATATTGTTTTATTAAAATTTATAAAATGATATATTTTGATAATTTATTTTTTATTTATTGAACAAGATAATATCTTTTTATTAAATTTTAATAAGATATATTTTTTCAAATCAATTTAGAATTGGACTAATTCGAATTTGATCTATTAATTTTAAATCGGATTACATATAAATTATCAATTATATTAAAAATCTCTTGATTGAAAATAATCATAGATAAATTGGCAAATGAGTAATGAAAGATAAAACAATCACAAATAGCAATTCATCATAAGTTATTGTATTAATTAAAAGAAACAATTGTAGTTAAGCATCAAGCCAGCATGGGTGGCTTGGAAATACATCTTTTTGTTGGGTTATGTCACTTAGTCCCCCCTCAAAATCATAAACATTAAAGTACGTCCGAGGTACTCCACAACTATTCCTTTTTGCCCTCAGATTAATTATGGAAGTCAAGAAAAATGAGGGGAAATAAATAACATGGCCCATAAGTTAGGAATAAAAGAATAATATACCAGAAAAAAGAGAAAAGAAGAAGAAGAAGAAGAAAAGGAGGTAGGGTTTAATAACTTCAGGAATGATACATCAGGCTCAAGCACTCCTACCATAGTGCAACACCATGACATGATCAGTGGTTGCGGAGTGTGGAAGCAAAGTAACTGAGTCTCTTGGGCTCCATATGTTATCTCTTACATGCTGTAACGTCAAGAAAGGTAGAAGCTGTTGCCCTCTACATGTTATCTCTACCTGCTTTTTTTGAAACAAAAAAAAACAATCACGACCATTCATTTAATAAGTGTTAGAGGATAATCCAAAACCTCTAAAAAGGTATATTTATTTCAGAAATAGCTACACAATGCGCATACAAAGTTTCAAAAAAGGAGCAAGCAAAGCAGTCATTATCGTGGTGGCAGATATTAGAAAGACGTCAAGTCATCACTTGAAAGCTTTTCTGGCTCATGCAGATTTCAAGCCATCTATGGAGGATTCGCCTTTATCCGAGTTAATCATTGTAATTTCCCACCTTCAACCGATTTGATTTTTGCACACCCTTTACGCCCGTATGTTAAAAGATATATGATTTTATATATAAAACGTATACTTCACCCTATAAAATTCTACTACCCCCACAAAACTAAAAACCATTTTCTTCGCTTTACTCCACAGTGATTCCTCATTCCTATATGCTGTCAGCCGTGGAAGCAGACTCTTTGGAGGCCGCCGGTCATCCCCTCTTGACATCAGAACTGCCCGAGATTAATCATTACGGCCCCAACCAGACTTTGCTCGTAAGCCAAAATCATGAGTTCCATAGACTTTTTCATGTAGTGGCAACATTTTATTAATCTAAATATATGCTAAAGCAAAGCATTAACATTAAACTAACAACCCTAAGGATCTTTAAATATTAGGAGTTGTGGACTACAATGTGTTAAAAGGCTTCTTAACAATTATTTATATGAAAGTTATTACATAAATTATTAATTTATTAAATGGTTATTCAAACTTTTAAGTTATAGATTATTACTTTAACTGGAAAGTTCTTTTTACTAAGTACTCAAAAGAAAATGACCCAAAGTCTATAATGGATCTAAAGAGCACAGCCTCTGAATTAATATGTTCTCACTGTTCATTATTATATTTCACCTGAATTACTTTCTTTTGTAGCTGTATATATAACATCATTCTCATGTCATGCACGTCTCTCTCACGTTGCTCTCTTACTTCCTTGGAAGAAACTCCAAATATAAGGTCAAAATATTCCTTCACCAACTATATCATTCCATAACTTATATCTATCGCTAGTCGTTTGAAATTTAAACTAATATTTACGTTTAATTAAACAGTTAATCAAAAGTGACAGAGCCTTGCTTCTTTCAACATAATGTGACTATAATTTTAATAGTATCTTCGTCTACGTATGTACAGGAAGGTTATATGATCATGGAGGATTGGATCTAGTTTTGTTAGTTTGATTCTACATGCATATAATGATTCCACTCAAACCCTTTTTTGATATATAAAAATGAAAAAATATGTGGGTGCACTTAAATTCTGTCTTTTTATGCTTTTTCTACTTCAACAACTTGGAATGATGCTTTTAAGACTTATCCTTCATGCATGGCTTTCCTCCAACGTGTGTTTTCTTTCTTTTATCTATTTGTTTAGTGGCCCTTGGGTGGTTGGTTTATGGTATGATGATGGTAGCTTTTATCATCTAACAAAGTGCAGCACTTACGTTTTTCCAGGGAGTTTTCTAATCGCAATCCTAGTAGTAAAAAGGACAAGAAACAAAGAGAAGAAAAGGATGATTGGACCTACAATGTACACTAGCTGTCTCTGAAAGCTGATCTTATAGAAGCGAAAGCGTGACGAAAGGGGTAGCTAGCTAGCTAGACCTAGCTACAAGTCATGCAGAATGAACGGAATGTTTGATAACAACAGTGTCCACGTGTGATTTCTCAGACCCTACGATTTGATTTATTGATGTGCTTAATGGAAAAGTCATACATATCAAGGTTTGTTCTTTTCTATCTTCTTTTTTGTTTTATTGAACTCGTAATAAACTACGACTAATTTCAGGTCTACCGATAACAAACTATCAATTTCCTATGTAGATTAATAACTATTCCCAATCTTAATACCTAACAATAGGGCAAGACAGAACATGTGCCTACTCAATGTTGTTACAGAATCGTACATAATTTAATACTTTAACCACTTTATGTTGGTTCAAAGTCAACGCTTATGCATATTCAAGGGAAATGAAACCTTGTCATCGCCATGACGACAACATTTGCCATATCCCTTAAAGTGATTATTTTTATCGTACAACAAATTCTTGTTCATTATGGCACATAACATAGTTGTGCCAGCTTGTGTCGTGGTCTAAATGAACATAATTTAGCATCTAATGCATATGACATGAAGACGACTAATGGCTGCTTAGGGAAAGAAATAATGTCCTCAAATTGCGCTAGAAATCATACGAGTCTCCTTACTTTTCTCGTACCCACTTAAGAGCTAAATCATTGGTTTGCATTGGAATCAATTACTTCCTATAGCAAAAGTCCATGGACTTGAATTACGAGGAAATTGCCAAATTAATGGCATGAGTGGACCTGCTTTATAATACAAGGTACACCAATTTCACGAGCATCTGGTTTATAATTTTATAAACACGAGAAGAATGTTGAATGTGTCATACATCTTAGATAATTATCATATTTTATGCTATAAAATCCTAAGCTGGCTCTTTCATGATCATTAGGTTTAGTTAAATAATAAGATCTCTATAGTTGGGTTGTTAATTTGTATATGACTTGTGAGAATATGGTGTAATAAAATAAGTTTATGTCTTAACCCCCTCCTCCTTACTTCATGGCATGGCATGAAGTGCAAGAAAGCAACAGAAATAAACTATGTGACTTCATCCAAAGCATCGAATAAGGGTTGACCGAAACTTAAACTTATATGCAAAGACTAACTATATATAAATATATATGTATTCGTTGTGGGTAACGAAGACAACATATACTATAGATACGAATAATGTGATTGATGTTTGTCATTATCTGCTATACCTATTCTATCGATTGTGTCAGTTTCGCTACCTTTTGCATATGCTGTCCTATAAAATGTACTTATAAGAGCAGGCAAGCCCTAACATAAGTGTTATGTAGACTCCCATCTTCAATTTGTCAAATACAAAGTGATTTTGATGGAATGCAAAAGAGCCCTTTAAGTGTATTAATTAGTTTTCTTTCTGTGACATTTTTCAAGCTAAAAACATACACAAATATCTTAATTTCAACCCAACGAAACGAGTTGGATTATAGTTAAGAATAAAGCCAATCAGTTACCCTAATTTCTGTTGTAAACCAGTAAACTTGATTTTATAAAAAGAATACAGTAGTCGCATTTTAAAACGAATGTCTGTAAGCTTATAATGCCCAATTATTACCAACGAGTCTTTCAGTATAGAGCAATGATTATTGAAATTGTTATCGTATTTTGAGGTTGTGTGCATGAGAAGCATCGTATACAATGATGGGAACACAATAATGTGTATTTGATGATCCATCATGCATCTTTAATCAACGCATTCCGTGCACAAATTATGTTTACATAAGAACAATCCTAAAGTAATATTTATTAGGGAATATTAGACATTATTTCTACCCTTCCTAGTTCCTAGGACCTTATACATAGGAAAAGATCTTCTTCTTCTTCTTTTTTAGTAGACCACGAACATGGTATTGAAAGCGTAAATAACCTTTTAATTAGGGTTCAACCATTTTAAATTATAAATTGAGAATTTGTAAAGTAACTATATATATATATAGATGATGTGCAGGACCTTTATCTACGTTGATGTGAAGAAGTTCATGTTTCGAGGTTTTTGTTTGTTTCTAAGTTTGTGCTTAGTTTTTTATGATGACGAAGCTGACACGCTTACGAATAGGCACAAAAAAGATCACTTCTCAAAACCTATAAAATTAAGAAAAAGTTAAGTTTAAACCTTGTTGCTAGAGGTTTTTGTTTGTTTCTAAGTTTGTGCTTAGTTTTTTATGATGATGAAGCTGACACGCTTACGAGTAGGCACAAAAAAGATTACTTCTCAAAACCTAGAAAATTAAGAAAAGGTTAAGTTTAAACCTTGTTGCTAATTATAAAGACAAATTCCAACATAATTAGCAAACAAGGAAAAACATTATTCGTCTAAGTAAACAAAAACAAATCACAAAACATCGACCACATTCTATGTAGTAAGACAAGAATAATTGTGTTTGTTGTCTATCCATTTGATTGATAGTTTTGGATGTTCTAAAAATGGTGTTACTACATAGATATGCATGGTTCCCTCCTCGACAAGAATATAGAGTCGATTTTCTTATTGAACAGTAGGTTGAAAGATGAGTTTATTCTTAATATATACTGCACGTCCTAAACCTTAAATTCTTATATAATAAAACTAAGAGTAGGACTAGGTAATGACATCTCGGTTCCGATGAAATGTAACATGTCATGAAAAATTGCCAAGTTGCTCTGTCTATATATGCCAACATGTATACGATCGCTGGAGAGACAATTAGGACAAACTCTTATATGAACCTTATAGAGTCAAACTAAGAGATAATCAAGACACCTCTCCTCGTTTGCGTCTAACGTTCTAAGGGACACTATCTACGACCGCGGTAAAAATAGTTTCCTTCTTTGGTCCCTTAGGCTGTGAAGATGGTAATATGCCTACATGTACATATATTCTAGTAATGATTGTTATAGCTAGTTGGGTTCTAACATGATGGTTAAGAAATGTTGAGTTGAACTATGTAGGATAATCGAACGTATTAGGTTTCATAGTGACAACGTTTTCCATTATTATCAACATGTCATTTTTGTTACATTTCTTAATTAGCTTCTTAGTTTTCTTCTCTATGTATGGCTGTGTGGTTCCTCTTGTTTTTAGTTGCAGGTAGTGAAGAATCATTGAAACGTTACTTTCAAAAGTATGTTTTTGTGAAAGGCTATATGTCTCTCTTCCATTTGTTTTCGGGTCAAGGAAAGAGGTTGGTGGGTAGTTCTCTTTGTATCATCTCCAAAGCACTATACTTTAAAGCTACACCTTTAAACTTGTCCATTAGAGACTTAACATCCATAACTAACTAATTAAGCATGAAGTTGATGACTAATTTATAAGGACTCAATTGCTTGAATAGGCAAAATCATTTTGTTCCTACTCCATCTTTACAGGACCAGATTATGAGCTAAAAGGCTAATGATACAAAAACTGAAGATGGCTACCTGGAAATGTGCTTCTCACCTAAATTCCATGTTATAGACAAAACAAGTACCAAAACAAAAGTGGATTTAGTTCTGCTGTTTCTATCGTTTCTCTAACACCAACTCGATATCTTTCTTATTTGGCTAATAAATTTAGTTTCTTTTCCTTTTCTTTTTTCTACTTGTTTGAAGAGCTATCATTTCGCAATTCAAAGTGATCATCACTGATCAGATGCGGAAATAGGGGATGAAGAAAGAACAAAAACTACGGCTTCATGGACTACTTTATTATGCATTTGAATATAACAAGGGACGGTTGAATGGTTATAAATACCTCTGATTCGCTATCCAGTCTCAGCTTGTTAACCAGATACTTTGTTAATAATCGGACTGTCATTCTTCCATCTCTGAACATTTCACGTATGGAAACAGAAACAAATTAATTTAACCAAAGCATGAAGTTTTTTTTTCCTCAATTTCTTGAAGCATTAGAAAGAGGAATGAACATAAGCAAGTAGGAAAAGAAAGACGGAAAATGGACTACAAAGAAGACAGACAATCTTACTTGATTCTCAGGTAGCTCTTGGATATTTGAGGCAAGAATGGTTCTTTTGCTCTGCATTCGATACCAAATTAAGCGTACTTTTAGAAACCAGGAAACTTCAGTCTTTGAAAATGCATGAATGAGACTTATTGGAAGAAAAATTTCTTGAAAGAAAATGGTGGGTTGGGGCTTTTTTCTGTTTATTGTGATTCCGGTATCCAGGTTTCGTTACGCTTGCACTTACTGATTTTGAGACGCTTGTAACATAAACCAAATGCCCGAATGAAGTCGCCTAGGAGGATCGATGACCCTAAACTCGGAGCTCGGTCCAGCAACATCTATTCCACTATGGACTTGATGCAAGGGATGCGAAAAATAGGAACCCAGTGGCATCAATGAAGAAGAAGAAGTTGTTGCAGAAGAAGACGAAGAAGACGAAGAAGAAGCCGTAGCTAGAACGTTGTATGGAACAGGCCTAAATGCCCAGTTAAGCTCTTGATGATGAGGATTGTAAGTATTAGTTGAGCTACTTCCATGGTGTTGTTGTTGGTGTTGAAAGAACAAAGATGTCCTAAAACTAGTAGCACCGCCTGTTGGCATGTTCATTACTGGTCGACTCGGAGGAGCTCTAAATTCAGGGACGTGAAAGATCGAAGAGCTCATCAATGTCCTCGGCTGATTTGATGACGATGATAAACTGTTGCAACCTGGTAATAAATCGAGCTCTATCAATCCTCCTTCTCCTTTAGGTGTTTGATGGTCCATAACTTGAAGATGACGATAACGATGATGATGATGTTTACTGTCTTCGTGACTTGTCGTACTGTGACCGCCTATACTCAATCGGAGCCAGCCTTCATCTTTCTCCTCTTCTTGTACAGCAACCACATCTTTGGAGCTTGAACCAGCTTCATTAAGACTGTTAGTTCTTGATTCATCTTCTGCCATGGGATTAGCAAGTGGATCAGATCCTAAAGAAGCTTCACTGTTATTACAATAGTCATAACCTCCTTCTACTCGGTTCATAAGACCAAAACGACTCTCCTCAACAGCATAACTACCATAACCGCCACAAAACACACGCCGCCGTTGCTTTTGTTGTTGTTGTTGCTGCTGCTTAGAAAGAGTTTGAGCAGGAACCATGGTCATATCCGAGAACCCAGAAAACGAGAAGGGTAATACTTGATGATGTTAGCTTCAAAGTCAGCCATGGATCAATGGAAGGTTTTCGAAGTGAGAGTTATATTGGGAAGAGGGTGTAGTTATTGCCATAAGCATGTGCAACAATTAAGGAATCAAAAGAGAGAGACACCCATTAACCAGGTAAGGCGTTTTGCTTGGTGTTTCATCCTAAACAGTATATCTCAGGACAACTAGGAGAATAACCCTTGCAAATCTCACTTTTTCATAATTCTCTTTGTTTGGAAGCTTGTGAGAATGAAATAGTGGGAGCTATCGTTGAAAAATTGGAAAAAAAAGAGAAAAAGCAAGGATAGAGAAATGGGTGGGTGGTCGTCAGTTATTCAGTTTTTATTATATAATAATTAATATGCAATATGATTTATATTTCATAGGAATTAATTTACATAAATGATTTCACAAAATAACACTCTAAATCAAAAAAATTAACTTTGTATGTATAATCAATCGGACCAACACTGATATGATATTCTCTTTTTCTTTAATCTTTTTGACTTTGTTAATAGGGAAATGTGTATGAGTGTAACATTCCTTCCGCTTGTTTTTTTAATGGGAAGGTCATCAGGCTAACAGCTTTAGGGCATGTTCCAAGGAGAAAATGACTATAAAAGACTCTCATCTTCCTTTTAGAATATCCCACACGAAAAGGTTCTTTTTAGCCCTAATGTTGGGGGATTATAGAAAGAAAAAACACAATTAGGACAGCTAACCAACAGCTATTAAGTATTAACACGAATTGTGGGCTTAGACCCATCAAAGTTGGAAAGTTTCACCCTTTGACCAACGTACGGTAAGTTGATGAAATTCTAGTCTACTTAGGATTGTCAAATGATCGAACAAAGTTTTGTCTCTCATGTTTATCTAGGTGGATGCATGCTAAGCCGTAAGCTACTAGAATTAAAACATAAGTGGCCGGTTGGACTCTAAACCAATTGTAAGGTAGGGGGACTATGAAGGGTTCAGAAAGAGGAATAACTTTGTTAAGCACATAATATAGCTAAAGGTGATGTCTTTGAAAACAAAAACAGGGTCCAATTAATGATATTAGAATAATTAAGAAGCGTGAAATTGAGGAAAAGGGCAAGACGAGAGGGAAACAGATAAGTGGTGGGCATGGTATAATGAACTGACCTGTCAACAAAAACATAAGATAATGAAAGCGAGAATCATAAGTTAAGAGTAGGTTAAGTTATTAATTAATATGTGATTATAAACAAATAAATGGGGACTTAGGCATGCATGATGGTGTTTCCCCACAATCCCTAGAATCGAAAACAGGAGCAGTAACCACAGAGCATATATATTGTTTGTAGGACCTGTACACATTCCCCATTCCCACCCTTTGCATAACCATGTGCCTCCCACCCTTGCCGCAGCAACTGTACGGGGGACTTCCACATTTCATTCTCACAAATATTATGAAACCAATGCTTTGATTTGATTAGTAAATTGAGTTGGTTAGTTTAGACTGTTATCAGAGTTCATCCCATAATTAGCATTGCAATAAGCAATAATGCATAATTTAAAATTGTAACAGGATAAAGAAATGAGTTATGCGTCATTGCTTATGAACGTATGCACATACATGTGTCTCTTTTTATCTTGTCACCCATGCCTACCTTATGGCTTGTTAGAGTAGTTAAATAAAAGTTCGAGCAGGTGATGATCGATACTCTTTAAAAAAAATAATGTAAGAAATGTTGTTGGTGGCTGCTCCTGGGGCAGTCTCTCTTCCGGAAAAGCTGCTAGTGCCCTTTCCAGCCCATCAAACATGGTCCTTCCATCTCCGTCTCTCTTAGAATTAATTAAAACGCTTCTTGGTTTGTTTGTTTCGGAAAAAGTGGACTTTTCAAAGATGGGTCAATCAAACCAATACTTTCAACCGGATTTCTGGAAGGGGATTACACATGACCTGCTGTAGAAAAAGGCAGAGGTTTTTGGTGACTAATGCTAAAATTCCTGACAGTGGTGGCTCTACTTTCAATGTCAGCTTCCTTTAATTTTGATGCATGATACTCAAGATAGATTAGCCAATTGCAATTTTTGCGCATGCAAGAACTGAAGCCCGTGTTTAATTTGTTTACGTTTAACAACAACCGGACACAGTTGCTCATAAACCCTATTAATTTTCAAGGGATTTCTTTGTAAACTTTTAAATATAAATAATAATTTATAAATTAAATGACAAGTTCCATTTAAATATATAATAACAATAAGGATTTAATGTGGACCTGCAAGAACATTTCATAACTTGCATCTTTTCTTAAGTAAAGAAAAATAGTATAAATGAAGATTGTGAGAAGCGGGTATGGAACGCACGACTTGAGCTTGGAGTATATAAGGTGATGAGCATCTCCTCCTACACTTCTGGTAAATTATGGTCTCAAGTTAGTAACTAAAAATGGACTCAAGTTTGTCATTTATATGTTTCTGAAAAATGTAAGTATCTATAATTATAACAAAACAGTGAAGATGAAAGTAAGAAGTGAAACTTTGAAAGTTTTTGATATATTTTTTGACATATATCATAGAATTAGAAGAAAAAAAGGTTTCAAAATTATCAATTAGTTTATAATTAATTTATGTGATTAATTAAGCGAATTGAACTTTAATATTTAAAAGTACAAATTGAGTCACTTACAGAACTTAAATTATTGATATATGTACTTATTTACACTGAAAATGGAGTGTTTAAAAACTTAAAGCTACATATATAGATTATTAGATTGTGAGTCAAATAAAACCACCACTTATTGAATTTTGTGCTGTGATTAGTTTATATTCCTTTATGAATGTGGATGAGTTCAAGTTACCATTTCAATTACTACTGAGTATTGAATTATCAGTGGCAACAGTTCTTGTATGATTAGCATCTTAAAAGGGTTTCTGAAGTGTAAAGAAAGAAAAGTTTATTAAGTTGATGCTAGTTATCCATTCAATTAGATTCATTGTTTTTCCATACTGTCAAGTCGACTCGGCAGGGTCCTATCACCTATGGCAAAAAGTGCCATCATTTTCTGAGTACGCACTATGCGCATTGCCAAATCCAAAAGATATTGGACGTGAAAGAAGCTAAAGGAATCAGGTAACGATGGATGCCTTCATTAATTGTAAGCTATTGGGTGGCTTAATGGAATTGTAATTAATAGCATTAACTAAGATGTTGCTTTTGAATATGCCTTAGTCGTCAAGTTTTGGCAAAAACAAGAGAACTATTCCACCTTCCATGTTTTAATTTTTCAATCAATTTTGCAAAATAGTCGGCTTTCTCGATTCTTTCTAAAAATTATGAAGTGTTTTTCTTTTTTATTCACAGTTATATGCGAATTGTTCATAATAATCAATAATTGAAAAACTCGGTTCCACAGCTGACCCACCCCTTTTGCCTTGGACAAATCTGTAACACATTACATGGCACAAGAGATCGGCACTGAATCTTCTAGGACCAGAAGGAGATGGGTTTTCAAGCAAATATGAAGGGAAAGATTTGAAAATCCATGATAGTTTGGGTCCAAAAAGGATATGTGAAACTGACTGGTTCATAAGTGACAATGAATGTGAAGCAGAAACATCAACCGGCAAAACTAACCAATGTCAACTTGGGCTCTATAAAGAAGGAAGACATTGAAGCATGTAATGGTTGTATACGTAATAATCATGCATGGGATCCTCTCATCAATGATTTTTTGACACTCAGGATAGAAAGAAACAAAAGAGAGAAAAGAGAGGCCATGGATGATTTCATGTACGAGAGTCCACGCAAAATTAATTTATTGCATAGTAACGTACCAAGAGGGGACCACCTCATGATACCCTTGGCCCCTTTTTTGTCACTAACATGTTCCCATTAGAGGAATTGTGGGGTTCTCCTTCTCGTCACTCCCGTCCCCCCACTAATGAAATGGAACCAAGAATTGCAGATCAAAAATGGAATTTTTTTTAATCTTAATCTCGTCACCATACCATCATCAATGTCATCATGCTCTCTTTCCACCCTTCTCTTAGTTTAAATTAAAAATCATCCACACCTAGGCTCAGCTCAGGCCATTCAGTAGTTGTTGTCCTATAGCTAACTAGATAGGTATCACCAGTAGTGTTTGTGCAATTGAGAGGCGCAGAGAAAGAGGGAGACAGAAATTTGTATATGTGCTTGCATGTTCATGTGGAATAATGAGTGCAAAGGTCGGTCCATGCATGTGAACGTAGAAAGCGAGAAGGGAAATTGTTGAAGTACTGTTCTGATGGTCAGTGACTGAGTTACAAATTTGTTGAAACCGAGAGAGAGCGAGAGGGGCAGAGAGTGCATGGCGTATGGCGGGAGTTTTTGTCAGGTCATTGAGCGTAACTTTGGGGCATGTGCGTACTTTGCTTCTGTTGCCTTTTGCTTTTCGTTTGGTTGAGAGCTTAAGTTGAGTCAATATATACCTCCATCGCACCCACAACCCACCTACCCTATGCTTGCTCCAAAATCGTATCTACAGGACCACTTCACAATTTTTTAAACTAACGTACAGAATCTCAGATATAAAATTCACCTTTCGGTTTTAGCCATTTACTTGGTGCTCAATGAACCATCTTCACAGAGTAGTTGATAGCCAAGGAAGCTAGTTAGCTTGATTCATGATGTTGTGTCATTAGGAACTTTGAGGAAATCCAAATCAGCAGTCCTCATGTTTTATCTGATCATATCACATATGTTTGGATTGATTGACTAGATTGATTTTCCACTCAGACATGCATCTCTGCTCTGTAGGTCTGTACAAGGTTCCAGTTATACATGCACGTACGTAGTTGGTCTAGAATTCATCATGTAAACTTGTAGTGGAGCTCTCATGCCTGTACCTCTTCTTACAATTGGGGTGGTTAGCTCTAAGCTTTTTCCACCGTCCTTCTTGTCAAGGATAATCATCTTAACACTTCATACACTGTGTATACCTTCTCCAACATGCCCTACCCAGTCCGATCGGTTAAACTTGAAGTTAATATGTTAGGTTGCATTAATCAGACTTAAACTTAGGTTCAAATCTGAATTAGGGATTAGTAAATTTTTTAAACTTCACTAATCATAACAAATTAATTTTATTTAATCTAATTTAAATACTAGAATCTAATCATATTCAAATTTATACTTAAGAAAATATCTAAATTTGGGATGATAGCTACCAACCACTACAAGAAAAATTATATTTAGCGACGGAATTTATCGACGGAATTTGGACAAATTTTGTCGGAAAGCTTATTTAGCGACGAAATTTTTTCACGAAAAAAGGCGTCGGAGATTTGGCCGTCGTTAATTTTAACGACGGAAAATTTCCGTTGTTTAATTTTCCGACGAAATTATCGACGATAA
>JANVCQ010000003.1:7956779-7979639 GCA_025531925.1 Erythroxylum plowmanianum | reverse complement strand
CCAATAATTCCCGCCTTTTTACCGACGGAAAGAAAATTTCCGTCGCTAAATTCATTTACCAACGGAATTTACCTACGGAATTTTCCGTAGATAAATTCAAAATTTTTTATTCCGCCAAAAATTTCCTCCATTTTTAGCGACGGAATATATACCGTAGCTAAATTTCGTCGCAAATTTCCGTTGCAAATTTTGCCGGGACAAATTCCCTCCAAATTTAGCGACGAAAATTAGTACCGTCGCTACATCACTCAATTTTGGCGACGGAAATTTGCTTTCCGTCGCTAATTTCCAATGGTATATTTACCATCGGTAATAAATTACCGACGGCTATATTTTTCCGTCGCTAATTTCCGTTGCAAATTTTACCGGGACAAATTCCCTCCAAATTTAGCGATGGAAATTAGTACCGTCGCTAAATCACTAAATTTTAGCGACGGAAAGCATATTTCTGTCGCTAATTGCCGACAGAAATTGTTCCGTTGCTAAGTTTCCGTCGCTAATCCACATTCTTCTTGTAGTGAACACTAAATACTAGGTTATTAAGAAAATTTTACTTAAGCTTACTTAACCAATCAAAATCCATACCGAAGTAGCCTGTGGAAGCTAATTACAAACCCTTTGGATTATACAGTTAAATGGAATCATGCAGACACGAAGGCAGCTGCATATTAGTCAAGCTTTGAATGGGAAACCAACTTTGATTGAAAAGAAGGGGTAATCTTTCTAGGACGTACTCCTGTATCATAATCCCATACAGGTACGCCACGAATCTTATGACAAAAAATTGATAGAGGGACAGACCATGTAATACTAATTCATTAGTTGATGAGAACTAAATCATACGACCAAACAACATTATGGACATTTACAGTTGTCTTAGTACTTCGTCAAACAATGTAGATTCCAAAGTACACATGCAAATCTTGTTATTTAGAATAGTATAATCTCGAGCATCTTTATTCAAACCTTCCAGTTAAGCTTTATACGCAATATCAAATATGTGACAGCGTTCCTCGTAAAAGAGTGGAACTTTGTCCTCCAACTCCAAGGCCAAAGTTACAGTCAAACAATGTTTTCAGAACTGTTTTGGCCTTCAAAAGTTGGACGAGAATATTATGGGATAACAAAAGGTATGTCTGTCTCTGCTCTTCTTCTCCTTTCAGAAGCCCTTCTGAAAGACTTGAAAAGGAAAAAAATGCATATTATGCTTTCTTTTGCAATCCAGTGATGGTGACTGCTCGTGAAGGGAAATGTAAGTGTAAGGGGCTTGGGTCTTCTTCTTGATATTGGTGAGATAATGGTATAAAAAAAAAAGGGTATGAAGATGCCTTTAGTAGGAGGAGTGTTGCATAGTTTTGGCCTGGCCTTCAGTCTTCTTACATAGTGGGATGTGGGTGATCATTCCAAGGTGAAAAGGGAGCCAACTTTCTACTAAACCCTTCTTTTCTGGTTTCCACTTGGTATTGCATCTTGCATGTCCTTCTTTAGCTGCTATTACCAAACCCTCCTCTCTTTCACGTCCAAAGAATATTCTCCCCTTCTACACCGTTTCAACTTATTATAGTTCTTTGATTGTATCAGTTCGATTTTAGATTAATATAAGAACAAGAAAACAGAGAAAGACATTTCACCTTGAAAATACAAACTAAAGCTAAGATGGGTATTGGTACTTTTTAGTTGATTCAAAAAGAATTTACTAGGAGACCTCGATCAACATGGGAACATATTTTTTTGTTCATCAAAGGGACTGTGAGCGCAGGCACGCTTGCTTGAGTCTTTCAACCAACGTGTTCATGCATAGGAAATAACAAAGAAAGATTAGTAGATATAATTTATGAGAGCACAATAGAAACAACACAACTGAACCTCTTTTGCATGTCACCAGACCAGACCCCTAAATATTCCCTTTTGATAGTTCCTTTTCAATTGTTTTGTGTTAAACTTCTATATGTACATTTACTACTGCCTTCTCTTTTCACTTCTTCAACCTAACTTCCCACTCGCCATCATTACTACTACAGTCTCATCATTTCCAACTCTTACCTACGTTTGTGTGTGTGTGTATATATATATATATATATATCTTTCAATTGCTTTAATCTTTTTCTCTTGGCCGGCTTCTTCTTGAGATTGCTTTCTTTACTCATCAACCAGCGGCACACTTTCTTCCATACCATCATTATTCACATCTATCTTTGATTATGAGTTTTACTACCAAAAGGGTACTTGCAATTACACTCAAATTGACCCGCGATCACCTTTTGCCTTCCTTTCTTTTTCTCCACTACTCTCTCTCGTTCCATTGAGCTGGGTCAGGCTTTCATGAGCCACTCGATTTCACCATTTTAGAAATCACAATTCAATTCATTTGAAAGAAATTTGTTTTCCTGACCACATGCATGTTCTCACCCCATGTACTTGTCCATAGTCAATCTTGTCCGAACAACAACACTATGTGTACACATTTGATTGCGCTAATATTAAGAAGAAAATTTAACTATTCTTTACAAAGATTAACTTATGAATTTTAGATATTTCCTGGTATGTCTTAGCATAATAGTTATTAATTTTCGGAAATTTGTTATTAATCTCTAAGTGGTACCAACATGTCAACTTAAAATGTAAGATTTTGCATCATTTAATACACATTTATATGTTTGAATCCATGTTATTTCATTACCTCTAATCTATCGAATAATCACAGATTTTCTGTAAAAGTAAGTCATTTTGAATTCAATCAAAGATGTTTAACTAACTACAAGAATACAATTTAGTTACCATATACATGCCATGCGTTATGCCTTGGTGGCCTTCCATGGCAATCAAAGCTTCCATACTTTTCCCTTTTGTCTTACATATGGACAATGATGATAGGTTTAAAATAATAAATTCTTAGGTTGTCCGTATTCCGTAATCGGCACTCAACTAATACTATATAATTTCTTTATATTCATATCAACAAGTCGATCTGGTTTCGACATGCTGCTTGTAATTTCTGTGATAAACTAGGTTAAGCACCAAAATGGGGGAGAATAATCCAGTATTTGAAAAAGGCTAAAGCACCATTTTATAATTAGCACGAGCTCAATCTCCATGTTAATTAATTACAAAATGGCTATGCACGAAGCCATGCCTGTTGTTTCATTTTAGAAAAGCAGAAAGTAAATTAAAGAGCAGGAACACCACATAATCGTCTTATTTAATAGATATAAACTCCTTTTTTTTCAATTAATAATAAGTTTGCACTACTCATCGCATTGGCTTAAGTCTTGACAAATGATACGCCTAAATGTTTTAGGGTCATGTTGGAAGTCAATCCATATCATATTTGGGTCTCTAAAAAATAATCTCTCTACTAAGTACGAGTAAGATTGTATACTATTAGATTTTTTCAGACTCAGCGTCTTAAGGAAACTTATACGAAGTGTTGTTGATATAAATCGTTACAACCTTTCAAACCAACAAAAAGCTATTTAACAAGACACACACAAAGTTTCGGTATAATTTTACTTGTCTAAAATGTTAAAGTATCCTATATTGATTAGACATGAAAATGTTAAAAAGTTTATAAATAATAAGGGCCAACTAACCAAATAATTAGTTCTAGTTATTTTGACAAGTTTGGTCCAAATTCTTAATTTCTCGATTGTCCGTCTAAATGCCCAGTCCCAGCAGCTTGATTCGGTTATTGCTGCCTTTATTTCAAGTGACAACTGAATGTTTAGTTCCAGTTGCACTTGAATGGGAGTGTTAGAGTATCTCATATTGACTAAACATGAAAATGTTAAAGGGTTTATAAGTGGTAAGGGTCAACTATCTAAATGACTAGTTCTAATTATTTTGACAATAGTTTACCCAATCTCAATTCTTGTTAGTGGACTCTACATTCTATCCATATTAAAAATTCTAATATGGTATTAGAGCGGATTTTATGTTTAGTCAATATGAGATACTCTAATATAAAAAAATTTATTTTAAAAATTATTCAAAAGGAATATTGTAATCTAACAAAATTTGTATCAAATTATTTTAATACAAATAACCACGTAATCAACTGTGATATATATAAACATTGTCATACATGCAATAGTTAATTACGTATTAGTATGTGTTATTTTTAAATATATATATATTCTTACTTAGTAATTGAAAAAAATAAAAATGAATTTTGGAGTAGTGAATTATAAGGATATTTATATCATTTACCCACCATCCCATCCCATCCCATCCCATGCATGCTTTTGTAAATCACACCGAAAAGGGTGAATGACTGCTAATTAAGCACCTCATATAAGTTAATCATAGCCTTTTTATGCACTTCTCAATATGAACATAATTCTCCCTTCATGCATGCATGTAATGACAAGTCCTAATTATATATGTCACTTGATAGCCCATATGATACCAACATGATTTAGACCTCAATTATAATCTCCTAACCAACCAACCCCCTTTCCCCATTAGATTAAAGGAAAAAGAAACAAAAAGCCTTCAGTTCCTAAAAAGAACAAAACAGTTTAACGGCTAATTCCTTCGGGTTCAGTGCTTGTGGACAAAGAAGTGTAATGAACAGTCTCGAAAACTTAACCTCAGCAAGAGACTCTGATTTCCAAGTTTGGAACAGCATGCAATAATGACGATGATCCAAGGACTATAACCAGTACCAGACCTTCCCAAACCCTCATGCGCATGATAAAGATGGGGATTATATTTAATATTTTTGTCCGAAGGTGGGTTGATGGTACACCATTGCCTATCATACACCCGCAGGTTATTTTATTTTAAAAAATATGAAATATTGCATGGACGTGCTTGCGGGGCCCAGCTCCCTGACTCCGCGTGCAAAGCCCGTAGCTCATGGGGGCCTCTCCTCAGTGGGCCCCTCGAAGCGCCACGATCAAACATCGTATTGTTCCCTGTCTCTCTCTCCTCAGGTTTTGTTTATCTTCGTCATCATTGTTCTTAATTGCGATCCCACTAATCCCTATTTGAGAATGCTCTTACATCATGTTTTTATGTCTCCCCCTTTAAACAAAAACACTCGTGTCTATTCAAGCTTTCCTTATTATAAGAAAATGTGTTGTTTGTATACCCAATTCTGTCTTCCTCTTCCAGTGATGAAACGAAGATCTTACAATATGATTTCAGAGGATCCTTTTAATATAAATTACGACACGCTTAAAGAATGCGAGTTGTCAGCGATGCTGATAGTCCTAAGATGTCTTTCACATAAAAAAACTTATTAATATAAAAGATCTGCTTGTTCTCATGGTGCGTAACCACTGAATTTCACCCCTTGAAGGTGAGTTGAATTGTTGCGAGTGAGCTAAGCATGGGCCAGAAAAAGTAAAAAGAAAAAACAAGTTCTTTCGTTCCTCACTTCTATTGTGCAGACGTTATCTTGGTTAATTTATGAGCCTTTGAGGACCACAGAACCATACCCATACTCCACACTTCTTCGTATGACATTCCGTGGTTGCGTAGTTTTCAGATCCTCTGAAGCAAAAACCTTTGACCTTCATCAAGAAGGGTACTGCTGAAACAACATCAGGTTATAACCCAAAGTTACAATCTTTCATCAGCAAGAGTGTGGATTAGCTTGAACGTAACATCAAGATGGCTACTTTGTGAGGATACTAAGGAAAATCACACTTAGTACGCATTGCTTACATTTACTTTACACGGTGATTAAACCGGGAGGATCATGATCCGATTGTTTAGTTGAAGTAATGTATCTGATATTACACTGAACATTTAACTGAAAAGCCAAGAAAATGGTCCAGCATGGTTGGTATAATTATCGTGTATTTTTCAATTTCCCTTGAAGTCCTTCAAAAGGCTTTGGAAAGGTAACATTATATCTGCTGTTACCAGCTAACATGCTTGCAAACTGTCCAAGTTCAGTACAAGCTGTAAACAGATAAATGAGGAAATACTGATAAATGAAACCAACTTCACACATGCTAGTGAAAAATAGATAGCAATGTCCAACTAATCCTCAAAATTATTCTCTCATAATAATAATTATCTGCCTCCTTTCTGATAAAGCTTCAAACATTGTAATAATAAACATGCATTTGATGACAGTGGTAAAAGAAATTAACATGTACCATCAGTGTCATATTTAAACGAAATGCAAGTAAAAACCACAATATGATCAAGAAAGCTAAAAATACTGACCTCAGAACAATTGCAGATACAATAGTTTCAGACCTCAGTTTGGTGCTGGTCTTGCTCATACTCGAAGCAAGGTGAAGTCATTTTCACTAACTATCCAACAAGGACTGCTTCCTGCTTTTATCATTTAAAGACACTCATTGAAAGGAGACTCAAAAATGTAATTTTCGACAGTCATGGTTAAAGCAAATGATCCAATTATATGGATGGATAGGCACCTAGAATCATTCCAAGACGGACAAAATTTGGAATAAAGTCAAACAGCAATTCATTACAGAATAGGAAACAACCTTAGTCCAGATGACAGTGGCAGTAATTAGTGGTTGGTCTGTCAATTTTTTGCTGCAATAAGTAGCTTATCGATGCTGGAAATCTTCCTGCTTCTTAAGTTTTCCAGTTGTTTTCTTAGAACTTTATCAAGTACAAATGATCCACGCTATTAGGTAATTCATTTTGTCAACTAGTTTCCATAATAGCCCCTAAAGAAAACTTGATTCAAGATAGAATTTCACTGGTGAACAGAAAGGATTTTTGTGCAGGTATTGGCGCAGGTGTACCTTGATAGTGAAAAACATCTAAATGGCTCTCACAAGTTCCAATTTTCCTAGTTTAGTAACCCGCCAAGTAACCTATCAATTGAACTTTCCTTTTAGTGAAAAGCAATACTTGAATGCAGAGAAATGAACTTATATAATTGGTATTAATAACAGCAGCAACAGATTTATAAAAGTTCGAAGAGCTGGACAAAAATTGCCAACACCAAGCTCAAGTTGGAACAGACCAGTCCAGGAAAAACACCAAGAAGTTGGTAAAGATGTTCACCCGTTTCAGAAGCTACTGCCAAATCTTAAGGCTACATGGTCAGAAACATTCAGATGTTAAATTCCTGTCCAGGAAATAGGATAAATACTTTACCCGTGGAAAGAGATTAGGTCTTTTAAAATGGACATGCTAACAATTAATACCTTTCAATCCACTACATGATCAGAAAGATGAGCGACTTAAAAGTCAAGGCATGTATCATTTTACACCTCTTATTTTAGTCTGATGGACAAATTGGAAAGCCAAACCAGTGCACTGAACATTGCATGCGCTCAACAGTTCAAAGAGTATCGTATAACAATGAAATTTCAAAAATCAAACTGACTACTGATGGGCATAAATACAAATGATGACTGATACTTATCACACAGTCACTCATATGCAAAAATTTTACTCATAGAGTAGACACATGTAAGGTATCATCTCAAGTATAAAACAAACATTTGTATTTTAGAGTAAAGATGATCACGTCACAAATAGTGATGGAATAATTAAAGCATCTTCTTGCTCAAAAGACTTACCATGGACATCACAATCACAGATGAGCCCACATACATAATCGCACATTTGTCAAAGACTACAATCATATGTGTCAAGATATGTTCACGACTTAGACGGACAACTAGAGCACAACGATAGTGTATATTGCCGCCACTTATAAGATTGGTGACAATGGGTACAAATGAGTAATTGACAATTAGTATACGGAACCTCTCCACGGCATAGCCTGCAGTTGACGGTTTTTGCATTTCTGCTTCATAAATTTTTTTGCAATGTTTTTCAATTTCCATATCACATTGCTTTCATGCTATTTTTATTCAGTCTCCATCTAACCACCCATTACATTGGTCAGAAATATATAAAACCTTCTAATAAGCCACAAAAGTAATTTGAAAATATCAATATTTAAGAGAAAAAAGATTACGAAGTCATACCTTGGCATCTCATATACTAACTTCGTTTGTTTGGGGACCTCTAGATATGTTGGACCCAAAGCAGAAGCAGATCTGAAACTCATGAAGCATCTGGACTGCATATATCTGGTCCAATTAACATTTTTCAATCTACAGGAAACACATGTTTGCACAACTTACTGCAACAAAAATGTTAAAAGAGAAACCAATTCTAGAGGTATTAGTGTTGATTTACGGTGAAATGAGAAAGGGAAGTGTTTGTATACTTAATTGGCAATTGACGGTATTAAAGGGGCAAATTGCTTTTGAAGAGCTGCAGCCAGTCATATTTTAGATTCCCCCCACCCCCCCCCCGAACATCGATGATCTTGAGAGCTACAAGTCAAACTACAAAATTTTCTAAGGCTTTACATATTGTTTTAAACCTATCTCCGAGTTAGGAGTAAGGCTGTATACTACTAGACTTCTTCAAATCTCGCGTAACAACAGGACTTTTACCGAGTTGTTGTTATTGTACCATTATCAGCAATTTGAGCATAGTCTTGAGGCAGTTATTTCTTGCAAGCAGCTAAGCTTTGAAGTAATATTAGCAAGGCTCGACACTATCAATGTCATACAATGACTAAAGAAGATAAAGGGTCACTGAACAATAGTACATCTGATATCTACGTCAATAAGGTACTCACAACATCTCTAGGTATAGGGAGTAATCTATAACTGCAGGAATAGGATATAGTTCAGAACTCTATCAAAATTTTATAATAGATCTCATGATCCTGGAATGAAAACAGAACAAGTGGATACACGCAGGCTAATTAAAATAATATCATCATCCATCAGGTATCTAATCATTAAGTTGAAAATTCAGAACTGATCAGCATTTCAATAAAAAGTAAAAGGCCAATTGATGGAAAATTAGATCTGACAATCACAATCCTAAATCAAACGGTACTGATACATGCTGATAGGACATCAACAAAAGTTAACCTGTTTGGTTTACAATTCGCCACCTGCATTCTTTTGTAACTTTCAGATCATCCCTGCTCAGACCATAGATGGGATATCTGAGATCATAGCATTCCATGAAACTTCACATTTAATCACTACTAAAATGGTAAACAAGTATCTTTGATGCTTCCACAGCTGGCATGCAAATTTATGTTGGTTTTGTTGACAAGCCATGAATCCAAGTTCCCGCCTGAATAGCTATTAAACAAGCATAAGCACAAAGAATAAGTCAAGATTCAGTTGCCTGGACGTGCCATTCAAGCAGGTCTGTGAACATACTCATTGCCTTCTTGCCAGTACCTGACTGCACATATTCAAAAAAAATTTTCAGGAAGACATAAGTGCATTGGCCAACTCAAAATAGTTTTAGAGAGTTTTCCTTCCTATAAGATTTCGTTATACACATGCATTAGAGTAACTAAAAAGAAAAAAAAAACTTTCTGTGCTCAACCAATGCCTAGCACGTGAAAATGAACTAACATCCCCAAATCTAAAGCCCTCCAGACTCGCACAAGATTTCAGTACTCTAGCGATAACAGGACAGCTCTAAAGCTCGTTTCTTCACACATCAAAAGAAGAAAAGATCATTCCTTGTAACTTGTTCTGAAACCCAACAAGCCACTCTTACGAATTTTACCAAGTAAGCATACAACATCAGCTAAAGCACACTCAACAAGGGTACCGCTTAATAAAAAAGCTTTTTGCAAGTAAAAACAGCAATTTCAGTCAAGTTGAAGCAATTACCTTTCTTGAGAAGCAGTTGCGCTGAATTCTGTAGAAGCAAAAACCATATTGGATACACTTTAGAAGTGAGGCACTACATGCATGAGAGCTGAACACTGTAGGAAATTTGCATTGTTGCTGGGTTCAGGGGGGAATAAAAAAAAAAAAACTACTCTAGACTAGACATACTTTTTTTAGTACCACCGAGCCTTGAGGATGGTCGGCCCAAAGGGTCCCCGTAAACGTTAAAAAAGATGCTGATGATACCACATATATCCCCACCAAAACGACGTCACAGGAAGGTTTGTGGTTAAGCTTCTAGGGTTTCAGGCTCTTGGGCATCAGTTGTCTGTGCCTCTATATATAGTCATGATAGCCGCAACTTCTTCCCCATAGTCAATATGCCATTTCTTGTATCTGTTTTTTCTTCAAAATTTATGTTTTCCTCTTGTGAATGGAAGGAAATGGACAAATGAGCAGATGATGAAAGTGAAAGAGAAGCTGAGGGTAAGCTCAATGAAGCTTCAAAATTTCGAGCTTTTTAAAACTGATGCTCTCTTCTTCTTCTTCTTCCTTCCAGCAACTCCAGATCTATTAGGTGGAGTGTTTTAGTTTTATCTCGTATGTTCTGTCGGCTGTTTGATTGTTCATTCAGCTTCTTGAACACCAATAGCGTTTTCTGGCTAATTGATTGGTGTTGCTTAATAGTTAGATATTACTTTCTCCATTTTCAGTTAAAAATCTTTTTTAGAAATCATAAGTTTGTTCGATAATTGATATCAAGATTCAAGATTGCTCTTTGCACTTTGCTCTGAACTTGTTTCTAAAAGATGAACAGGACATGAACACAGTACTAAGAACAACCCTCAATAGAACCAATTCAGTCCTTTTAACTGTCGCATGTTTTTAACTACAGTAAGGTCAAGGATGAAAGAAACAAGTCGAAAAGGAACAAACAAAATGACGAAAAGGCCGTTCGGTCCAAAATTTTAATTCGGTCGTATTTAAATTTGCGGATTTAAATTTGGATTCAGGTGGCTTAGTTTTAACTTTCGGTTTAAACTTTATTTGTGGAATGAAAAATAATAATATTTTATTATTTTAGAAGATGTTTTATATTGAAATTAAATAGAGTAGGAACTAGGAAGATTAAATACGGGTTGGTATGTATGACTAAAATTGCCACGAAATAATAGATAAATCGTACGAGAATTAAATATCGATGAGTATCGGTCATTTTTTGATAATAGCAACTATCGATCAAATATTAGTTGAATTTAAAAATTAAAAAAATAAGCAATTTTTTTACAAAATTTTCAAAAGATTTTAAAATCTCTCTCCCTCTTCCTTATCTCTTCTTTTTTTCTTTTTTTTTAAAGTTTTTTTAATTAGTTATTTTATTTAGTTCAATTTTATAATTATTGTAAATTTTTAATTTTTAATTTTAAAATAATAATAAATATTTTTATTAGTAATAATAATTATAAATTAAATAAAACTTAAATAATTTATTTTAATATTTTATATAATATTTATTAGTAATAATAATTATAAATTAAATAAAACTTAAATAATTTATTTTAATATTTTATATAATATTTATTAATAAGTATTAATAAAATATTTTATTTTTTAGAAAAATAATTCAAAATTTAGTATTTATAAAATAATATTTATTTTAAATATTTTTAATTATTAAATCAAAATTTATTTGAAATTTATATATTTTAAAAAGATATTTTAAATTTAATTATATTTATTAATAATTATTAGAGTAATTTTATAAATTAAATTAAAATTGCGATTATTATTTATTATTATGATTCTTGGAGATAAGGTTAAAAATATACAGCACAACTATATAATATGACAATTGATTGTTTTATAATTTTTAAAAAAAATTAGGGACTATATCATAAATTTAAAAAATTACCTGAAGCGGTACTAGATATTAACCGATACCGGTATAATACCATACTAGAATCCAATCTGATATTAAATCTAGTACGTTATTCGTAACATTAGTTTTATAATATATATCATTCCATCCGAAATAATAAAATAAAAAACTTTTAATTTAGGAAGTTTAGGATGAAATGTATAATATTAAACAGCTTTAAATTATATTACATTATAAACTTTTTATTCAAATCATGTTTCACTATTTTACATTAGGAATTTTTTCATTTTCTCCTAGCAATAATTTTTTGATTACATTCATTTATACTCTACTCTATTGTACACAATTATATTTCATTAAAAACTTTACGTCTAATCAAACGTTACCTTATGATAATTTAGGTTGAGTACAACTAAGTACTGCATGACATGAATTTCTTAACACCAACACCGACTAACCTAATGAACCAAAACAAAGACCCTAAGTAACCTTCTGCTTACACTTTTGCACATTTACCCTTTAACACACGCATCTTAGCACACATCAAACCTGCTCCATTTTTTGAAGTCTTTCAAAACTACAAGATATTGTTTGCTTATAATTATTAAGAAGAAAACGTATCAAATTCAAGTAAGTCAATAATAGACTCCTACACGACTTGGTTGAGTTAACCAATCTTGGAACCATACTATACACCATTTGACATGTAAAGGACAAATAGGTGGCTCTACCTTTCCAACAGACTTTACATGTTTCCTGGCATTGGGCCACTCGTAATTGACCCACCGAATACCAGCTTTCGTGCAATTATGTAAAGAAAACCTTAAATGGAATTAAAAAGAATAATAAGAAAAATATTGTTGAACAAGTAGATTAGCTAAAGACCAAGTCTTGCATCGTACATCGTACGCATAATAATAAATATGAAAGTAGCCTAACTCGGGCGCCATAGCCACCACAGAAAGCTATGACTATTTAAGTATCAACAACCAACATTGCCCAATATCCAGGCTAACGTTACACTAAAAACGTGCCCCCACGGGCGAGCCCACAGCACCCTCCAAGAAACTTCGAAGTACTTGCCAGTACTGCCAACAAGTCAAAAAGAAGACTAGAAGAGAGGCACTAAAAGCACCAGTGGGGCTCCGACTCTCCGACTTCAACATAGCATATCCTATTTCTTTTATACAAACTACTCTTTTATCTCATATGTCCCTTATAGAGGACCAGTGGCACCTTCAGGTCTAAGCTCCTCCTAAAAACGCGTATTACGTGGGCAGCCCAAAGGGGAAACTGAAGTCAATCTGCAGCCAAATGCTCGCGTCAACATGTTTGAATAATGCAACTCAAAATTAATGCCCGATTAAAACGTGCAACTTACTGGACCAGGTCCAAACCCATTAGATGAATTGATTGACTGATGTGACCAGTCTACTCAGGTGGGCATTACATGAAAGATCATCACTTCCTCAAACATTTCAACATTTTGCATGCTTAGGTTGTCATGTTAATGGAAAATAAATACTGTGCGCATCTTCTCATACAACTTCCGAGGGAGACCGGAATTTCAGATCATTAGTTAGATTCTGAATGCATTAAGAACTAGTTGCACTGATATAAAGAATCTATGAGTTCCTAATCTTCCGTGGTATCTATTGCTCCAAAAATTTCAAACAAATCCGTGTTTCTCTCGAGTTTATCTCCCTCTCTTTCGGGACCCCAAAAAGACTAGATCAATCAGTTTGTCTAGTAACTTTTCTGAAAATGAAAAGGATATGATTCTTCAAACATTTTCGAGTAAAGTATTCTTCTTTCGTTTTAACAAGTCAAGCAAAGGATTGTTGTAAACCCCGTAATATTACTGATACGAGATCCCATTGAACCAAATACGTGGGAGAAAAGCTTTGCATGTCAATATCATTATATCAAATTAAACCAAGAACATCTTGTCCGAGCACCAAGAAAATTGATAATTCACCTCTCTTTGCGCTTCTCCAGAAAACCCAGCAGTGATTTTCGACGAGCTATTGGCAGATCTGCACAATGCAATTAGTGCAATGTTCTTCCTTTAACAGAAAAGAAAACGAAAAAGCAATCCAACCAAATTGAGAGATTTAGACTGGAAAAACGCATATAGAAATAGAAAAGTTAGGAGGGCATAGACCTCCGCTAAGATTCTCTAACAGCTGCTGCTCGTCAGCTGATTCAGCGACTCTTGAGACTCCTCTCTCAGCTAGCTTCAGAATTGCTTCAGCCTGCACAATTCGTGAATCATAATAAGAAAAAAAAACTCGAACTTCAAAAAGAAAACATTGTTAATAAAGCTTCAACAAACCTTGTCTGGAGGAACATCGTAAACAGCAACTGTCCCGTTATAGAAAATCGTTAAAGGGGCTGTTTCCGCAGAATTCTCTGAATAAGTCCTGAACAACCCAGAAAAATATGGGATTAGATAAGTTTCAGGAAAGGACAAAAGGGATGGTGTTGATCGAGAAGCCAAGTATGTACACCTTGGGGTAAGAGAAAAAGCTTCTTTGGGAGAAGACGGCAGGGAGAATGGCTTCTTGGGTTCCAACTGGTTGGCGCTTCCCGGCGAAGACTGTTGGCCAGTGGCGGAGGCAATGACGGACTTGAGAAGCTCCGGGTTGATTTTGGAAATGGCACTTTGAATATCTGATACAAAAAAAAGGAAACTTTAATCAACCAGAAACATACCAATTGAACACAACACAGAAACAGATATGCACGAGACAAAAGGCGAAACAAACCACGAAAGCTTCTCTGACGAGGAAGGCGTCTGGGGAAGCGAGAGTTGGCAGTGCAGTCATTTTCCATGCCAAAGAAATCCATCTCAACGTTTGCTCTAGACATGGTCCTTCCGTTGTGTTGTGTTTTGGCAAATAAAATGTTGCTTTGCGTGTGCTTTGGTGACAACTAAAGCTGGAGTCTGTGGCGATATAATATACTTGTAAACAATGCCCTGTTTGGCGATATAATATACTTGTAAACAATGCCCTGTTTGGCGACCACTCTAATACATAACGTTTCGTTATTAGCTAATTAATATAGTTGATTTGACGAGTAAATAAAATCATCTATTTATTTAAAAATATTTAATAAACTTAATTGTTTATTATTAACTATAAAATAATTTATGAGGTCATGACTTAAAATTTTTTTATTAAGACGTGAGTATTATAGAGATGCTTGACAAATAGCTTATCAGTTGTTTTTTAATTTATTGACTAAAAGTTAACTTTTTGACCATCTTAAAAAGTTATTGATATGTTTGGTGAATGAATTATTGGTTATATTATTTAACCCAAATAAACTTATTTATAAAAACTTCATAAGAAGAGCTTTTGGAGTTAATCATTTACCTAATAACAATATTGCCCTCTACTGTACTCTCTACTTTGCTCTGTGTATTTTCAAAATTGTTTTTTTATTGTATAATTATTTTGTACAGTTTGGAAGAATATGATAAAGGAGTTAATTAAATTTTTTAATCATTATTCCATTTTATAATATTAGTTTACATTTAAAAATATCATAATATTAAGTTTTTGAACATAAAGAGTCATATCAAATTAATATTTGTAGTATATAACTACTATATATCATATTGATATCATATTATAATTATAGATATTTTAATTTCTTAAATAATAAAATTTATACATATTATATGAAAATACTAATATGATGTAGCTCGCTGTATTATTCATATTAATAGAGCATTTCATGTTGAATTATTATTATTATTATTATTATTGTTGTTGTTGTTGTTGTTATTGTATTGTTGTTGTTGTTGTTGCTGTTGTTGTTGTTATTATTATTTAATTAAAGTTATAAACTTAATTTTTGTAAAATTAAATATTTAAATATAAATTCTTATAAGAATATTTAACGAAATACTGAGAAATATAATATTTATGCCTTTATAATTTTTTTTAAAAATTATGCCCTCATAAATCATTTTATACATTAATAACTAATACTAAATAACTAATTTTATCAAATATTTTTAATAAACAGCTAATGTTATCTGCTAATCAAATCAACTAATACAATCAGTTATCAGCTAACCGTAGATATAATCAGTTAACAGCTAATGCAATCTACTATTTGCCAAATAGGGCCTATATCTTAGTATTTCTTTGAATATTCTCATATGAATTTATGCATACATTTCAATTTACTTCAATCAACGAGTCAAAATTAAATAAATCAAAACCTATTTGGGTATGTTCAAAATACAAAATAATTATTTAAATTAATATTAGAAACTAAACTGAAAAAATGTAGCAGTTAATGAGTATAAATTCTATTTTTAATTATATGAAAATTGAATCCCTTAGTAAAAATAGTCTTATCTTATAACTAAAACTAAACAAAGATATTAAATAATTTTATCTATTAAAACTAACATTAAAATATTTTTTAGATACAATAACTAGAAACATTTTTATGTTTGAAAATAATTAAATATAAAAATATTTAATTAATTAATGCTTTAATTCTCCTTAATTACAAAATTAAATCCAAGTATTAATAAGTACAATGAATGCAACTCGAAACTTTATTGACCAACTCGATCTTTGAATCCAACATTATAAACAATTTGGTTATTATAAAAAAATATGGTAGCGATTTTTGTATTGTACAAAACTAAATTTAATGATACTTATTTTATTTAATTAAAATATAATAATTTTTAAAAATAATGATACTGAAACACAAAATTTTATTAAAGAAAAAATCCAATTTGGTTTAACTTTTGAATAATTTATATTTATCTATTTATCTCTATCTCTAATAACCTCTGGACAAAATCGTCTTTTTGTTTCTTAATTTCGAAAAATGTTTTCTTATATAAGTGTTTTCAAAATAACAAATCAAGTCAACTCGCAAATCCGATTATCAAATATAATTATCAATAGTTTAATATGATCAAACAATCAAAATATTTGGTATTAAATATTGAATTATTAACTATATAATAAATAAGATCGAGCTTCGCAGCTTAAAAATAGTAACAGTTTAGTAATTAGAAATTGAATTATTATTATATTAACAAAATCTGAGAAATTGAAATTTTCTTTCCCTTCATCTTTAAATTTCAAGATCTTTACCTCTCTTTTTTTTCAAGATTTCACTTAAAATATTTTAACATAAAAAAAATAAAGATTAGTGTCATAAGGAACACGTGATCTAGAAAATGTAACAGAAGGGGGGGGAGGGTTTCAGGCGGGAAGGTAGCTTACAAGAAACTCCAAATTTGGAATTTACTTTTCTTCTGCTCCTTTATGTTTCAAGCTCTCAATTGGAATTTACTTTTCTTTTGCTCCTTCTGTTTCAAGTTTAGTTTTGAAAGCGCATCTTATCACTTTGGCTTTCACAGTCAGCTGTATCTTTATCACTTTGGCTTTGGTATTTATTTAAAACGTGATAAAACTTAGAAGAGGACATTTTAAACCTCTCTGTACATGTGTAAAAAATGATCGGACAACTACATAGTCAAACATCATCTCGGTTGTTTCTGGGAAATTTGTTTCGCTAACTGACTTGATTATATCAACAGAAAATCCGGAAAATGGGTTGTTAGGAAAATGAGGAGCGGAAGACATAAATAACAACTCAAATATCATGTGATACTTTTCCTTAGGATGTTGTTCCTGGTAACGTAAGTAAGACACAACAAAAGACTCACAATACACGTGACTGAAATAAAAGTAATTCATTCACTCGTCCCTCAACTTACTTGAATGCTTCTGATTTAGTGAAAGAACTATGCACAAAGATAAGACATCACAATAACCAGACATTCAAAACACTGCCTGTGACATTTAAGAAACACCTAACGCCTGACTCATTGAAAGACTACTTATGAAACCTGCAACTCAATTAGAGTTAGACGTCCTTTCCCGTAAATTAAGCAATGGCTTTTCTTTCCTCTTATTCTGCTAACATTCTGACCTAAGATTAAAACGTGAGGGGTGGAGCTGCGGTCCTTCTCCTAATAAGGTTCTGTTTGCCCTACAGTATGGAAAAAGTTTTTGTCAGGAAATGGTAAGTCTCTTAAAGTCCTCTACCCTCCAAGGCTCCAACGTAACTTGTGCCTAAAAAGAGGAGAAACAAGAAGCAGAAGAATAGCGATTTTAACGTGTTCCTTTCCCTGTATATAGTGGGAGTGTAATGGAGAGTGTATGATTACTCCAGGACCATTTGTCAATCTCTACCCACTAAAGTGAATCCTAAACTTTTCTTGGAGAGTAAAACAAAAATGTAAATACGATTACTCCAGGGCCACTTGTCAATCTCTAGCCACTAAAGTGAATCCTAAACTCTTCGTGGAGAGTTGAGCAAAAATGTAAATATTTCCCATTTCTCATAATTATTTATACTGATAAACACCAACTTTAAATATTCATTAATAAGTAAAAAAAATATTAATTTTTTTATAAAACTATAATTAAACTTGGTGCTTTACACCTGCTTTTTTAATTACTAAAACATTTTTTTTATTTAAATTGATATAATTAATTATATAATGTGTACTTAATTTTTAGTAATATTAGTATTTATTATATCAAAATAGTAAGTATAATATTTTGTACAAATATATTTAAATTTTATAATAATCATATTGAAGATCATGGAAAGAAAGAGAGAATAAAGAGCATTATTATAAAAATAAAATGTATAACTTTATTTTCACTAATTATAAACAACCTAAATTAGTTTTTACAATTAAAGATCTAAAGAATACAATTGTCTAAATACAATATTAATCATATATAGATTTATTATTTATAGACCAATTACAGCTGATTACTTAATATTTTGGCACACGTTTCCATAAGATGAACAATTCGAACTTATCAACTAATTAAAGTCAAGTTTCCAAATATTCTGCCCGGTTGGTATATTATATAAGAGAATAGTAACAAGAATGAGAATAAATATTGAGAGAAATGATAATGAATATAATCATTATAATTATGATAGTTGGTTAAGAGAATTATCATTGATAGTGGTTGGTTTGTTAAAAATATTGAGAAATAAAAATTAGTTGTAATTTAATTAATTATATTTTAATAAATTACATTGTAATTAACTAGTTAATTATATTTTATTGTATTTTAATTAAATATAGTTTAATTAATTATTTAAATGTTAATTAATTAATTAATTATATTTTATATTTTAATTAATTATAGTTTAATTATATTTAACTAAAAATTTAAAAACATTAATGTTTGCAGGAATCAATCCTATTTCTTCCACACATGGAAGGTATGGACTATTACCTAAAATTGAGATATTAAAAAACTATTCAATCATCCATAATAAATAACCAATTATTACTATCCATTCCTTTCCCATCGATCTATTGCTTGGCTTAGGTTGGAACATACTAAATTCATATATTTCCATCTTCAACTTTTATTTAATAAAATAGTCATCTACCTCAATTTGCATGAAGTTGATTATCTACACTCATTTTGCATATGTAAATGCTTCAATTCTATGGATAAAACTATTTTCTAAAAGTAATCCTCTATCTGAAGTTCCTTTAAGATAAGTACAGGATTTGACGCTCGCCATATGTTCTTTATTTAAAGAACGTATTAATTGACTAATATAACTCACTATAAAACCAATTTCATGTCTTAAATATGATAGATATATCAACTTTATTATCAATCTTTGAAATATTCCTCGATCCACTACATTGCTTTTTTTAAATCACCCAACTTTACTTTAGGATCCATTTGACTTTCAATTGGTTTGATGTTTACCCTCCTTGTATTTAGGAACAATATCATAAATGTACACAATAAAATTAAATATTATCCTCCTTGTATTTATAGAATAAAAGGCGATTAAACTGAGCTTACACATGTCATTTTTTTCTTAGTGGCCTTTATAAACTCGTCGAACTATGCACAAGGAGACTGTTTAAGTCAATATTTTAAAAATCAGATCGGTGACTAAATCGGAGAAGCAACTGATTAAAGAGTCAATAGTTCAACTGGGATTCAACCGTGGTCGAACCAGTGACTAATAAATATATAAATTTTATTTTATATATTATATATATAAGACAATTTTTAAACATATTATTTAATTATTTATTTACCTAATTGTAAGCTTAACTTAAACCTTTAAACTTCAAAATATTCAATTTTTTTTAAAAGTTCGCTAAATACAACACAAAATAAGATAACAAAGTTCACCAGTCATATCTCATCAAAAAGATTAAAAAAAAGATCACTAATCATAATATTCATTCAAGTAGAAATTATCAAAATCAAGACATTTTAAATAGACCGACCGATTCTTTCTTTCAACGATTCAACGGTTTTTACAAATTTGATTGTAAAATGAATGGGTCCAGGGACGGAGCTATGTTCATGGGGAGGGGGGCCATGGCCCCCCCTTTCAAAATTTTTTTTTAAAAATTAAGTATATAATTAAAAATTTTAAAATTACAAATATAAGTGGCCCCCCTTATATTTAAGTGGTCCCCTTAAATGTTGGCCCCCGGCCCCCCCTTAGAGTTGAGTCTGGCTCCGTCACTGAATGGGTCAATCACTCACAAAAGATACAGACTAAATCGAACCGTTTCATACTCTAATTTACCGGTTCTCCGGTTCAATCCGATTTTCAAAACACTAATTTAAGCCATTGGCTTGTACACCTTACCTTGATAATATTGTTTGAATCCGGGTAAAGTTGCACGAAAAATTCTTCTTCAACTTCATCATTCATACAGATGTTTTATTATGTTGTTGGTATAATGGTCAATCTAGGTTAGCAAGCAAGGATAACGAACTCATATAGAGTTTGTTTTTGCTAAAAGAGAAGTCTTATAATATTCAACTTTGAAAGTTTGAGCATATCTACTTGACTAAAAAAACTCATTTACAAATGATTGCAACAATCTCTCAAGTACCATTTTTTAAAACATGAATTTCTTCCATGATAGCTTCCTTCCATTATGGTTTTTTCATGGCTTTAATCATTGTTTTCATAATTTATATTCCTAGTAAGTTAGCCACGGATGGTTTCATGTTTTAGAAACATAACTCACTACAGCAAAAGGTACTTTGGGCAACATTACATTTGAAACATTTTTACATGTGATGTTTAAAACTAATATAATGCAACCATTTTTAATGCATGCATGACGGTAATCGTACATTTAGAAAGGCAACAACATTAAAATGTCATTCTATAAACTTTTATATAAGCAACATAAATTCGTTGCAATTTTAAACAATAATTAAGGGTGATAATAGGTCAGGTCAGAGTCAGAGCTACCTAGGCCCAAGTCTTATGTAAAATTTTGTATTTGAGCTCATGCCTAACTTAAGGCTTTTGTTTCGAACCCGAGCATAATCAATCTTAAATCAAACTCGATTAAATATATCATTTAATTTTTATAAATAAAAAATAATATCATTTTTCTAAAATTTTAAACTTTGGATTAGGTTGAATTGGATAGCCCCCCGAGATCGATTTGAAACTTAAAAATATGAAAAGCTAAACATGGCCTAAAATTTGATCAATTCGAGCCGAGTCGAGCCAAATCAGATCAGAATGAACAAGTTTTGTCATAATTAACAACAATTAAATTATTTTATTTAAAATTATATAAAAATATAACTAATTATAACATTTTAGGAAGAAAAACAGTGATATATAATAAGACTTATGAGAGGACTATAAATAGGGGCAAAACATTTTAGACTTTCTCATGAAAGTTTTGGGGATGTCATTGAAGGATTATCATTCATTTACTTCTTTAAATTTACTCCATTATTTACGAATCTTCTTTGGAGACCTGTTGCGACTCACCTATCCTATTGTTCTTCTCCCTAGTATCACGGCCTTCGTCTCTGACATCAATCTCTCTCAATCTCCGTGTGTTTGTCAATCTTGTCATTTCTCGCTCTGAGTCTCTTTCTCATATTGCAATTGAGGGGCAGGAACAACACACGAACCTAAAAATGTACCTAACGTTTGGATAAATTATTATTCAATATATATACTTTTTTTTTTTGGGTTTAAAAAATATGAGGAATCCCTTTTTCTTGTCACGCTTGTCGTCTGTTAAGGAGGCAAGATTGAGCATGCTTCTATATTTTTGTATCAATGTGATCCCAAATATTAGGTATCAATGCGGTTCAATTGGGAGTTATGGCTTTTAACGTATTTCATTTGTTGTTTTATTCTTTCTTCTAATATGGCTTCTTCTTAAGTTTTTCACACAACTGGCAATTCAATAGCCACATTCTTCACTGTTCATTTTGTTCTTAGAGTTATTGGTCTTACATATAACAATAATGGGCTACCTTGCTTATACTTTTTGGTCTCTCCAAAGACAAACATCACAGACCTGAAAGCGACCTCACTCACGACTACTGAAACTGGGGAATTTATTATTTCGTTAGTTAATTTCCCATTTATTACTCGTCAGGCTTGAATTTTAATATTGACTAACAATATAATTAATACTAGCTAGTAGTTACAAAAACAAGAAGAAGAAGAAGAGAAGCAAAGTTGTTCCTCTTATCATCTATGAAAAGGTTTGTCATTTACTCTCTAAATGATTCTGCCAATTTAGTTGGCTCTTATTTCCTTTACTGTACTTTGTTCAGTAGCATTTTGTATGAGATGTGAAGAAAGACAAAGACAAAGTAGCCACATTAGAAGAGATTAGAAAATAACATTTCATAGGTTGACTTTAAAACTTATACCAGTTGATCATTGAAATAGTGAGTGGTGGTTGAAGGCAAGAGGTTTAGGAATTAATGATGTGGTACAGGAGGAACATGGTGATGCATGCTACACGTTGGTTGAAGGAAAGTTCAAAAGTTTAGAGAAGATAGGTTTAGATTAACCTTCTTAATTAGTCTAGTTTCTTCCCTCTGTAAGAAATCTGATAAGGACTTTAGGAGAGCCACACCCAAAAGTTAGCTTATGAGGATAGAGAGCCCAAAGTTCTTATAAATTCCATATCAATTTTGTATTTAATCAATATGGGATTCAAGTCCCATACCTTGTAATTAGATCAAACCGTAACATTCGTCCCCCCATAAGGACCAATGTCCTCATTGGTCACGGCTATGTTGGTCACGTCTGTTGGGACCCGATCCGGGAACCGGATCCCAACCAAAAAACGAAACGAAGGACGGATAATCGAATAACAACATGCGGAAACAAAAGGGAAAACGGAATAGAATACATATCGAAATCGAAACGAAAGCAAAAACGATCGAATCGAAGCAAATCAAATCGGATACG
>JANVCQ010000003.1:7944430-7954571 GCA_025531925.1 Erythroxylum plowmanianum | reverse complement strand
GGGCTGGTGCCGGGGGGCCCCGTGCCCGGGCCCGACACTGCATACACAGGCAGCCAATCCTATTGTTACGGGCATACACGAGTTACTTTCCCGAAATTGGTCTGTTGCTCATCGACACGTTTATCGGAAGAGCAACAAATGCGCAGACTGGCTGGTCTCTCAGGCGGCTCACTTCGATATTTGGGTTACTTTTTTTGATACTACACCTTCCGGGTGCCACCATTCCTCTTTAAGGATCAGTCGGTGACCTGTGTCCCCCAAACTGTTTTGTAATTTGCTCAGACTTTCCCTTTAATTAAAAAAAAAAAACAGGATAGCTGCCCGCATAACACTAATAACATCCTACCAGGGCCTATCCGCAGCACTCTTCAAGTAAAAAACAGCAACAAATTGCTGCTAAACTGCAGATGCAAGGACAAAATGTTTAAATTAGAGGAGAACTCGGAGAGCAAATAGTATAAACAAGCTAAGATGCATTTGAAGGGGGTCGAGCAATTGCGTTAAGCAACAAGCTAGGCAAAGTCAATTACAAGCACACTAAGCTAACTACCACTTACACGATTTTGTGGAACTGAATCATTTTTTTTAATGGTAATCCTGAAAACGAATGCAATGATCATTTACCTGTGACCTGTTGTCTTGTTTTTTCTTACAGTACCCTTACGTCAGGGTCAGGGTTAGGGATGGCAAAAATGTATTCCTTCCTTTTTTTTTGAGATGTGTATTCTTTCCTTATTGGGGGTGTTGGTGCATAACCTGGAAGAGGTTCTGACAGTGGGGGCCCTAGTTCAATTTACATCAAAAAGTGTGTTACAGTGTCGCATAGATGAATGAATGGAACATTACTTCTAGAGAACGAAAATATGAAGAGGAAACATGGTAATGCTCTGACTGAGTCCAACTTCGAATTGAAGATGAAAGAAAAGACAACCCAATTGAACAAAACAAGAAACAAAATGAGACGTAATTTAACAAAATTGGTGACTTGCCAGATGGTTGTGGTGGATATTCAGGATCAAGACGCTGACAACTCATTTCGCCCGAGTAAAAACACCACAAAGCAGAGAGGATTGGCTCACTCGGCCAGTGCAAACGAATGAGACATTGGAGCAAATCAGATACATGCAGGGTGGGGGTTAAGTAATTAATCAGTACTAGCGGGGACTTCCTACAACTATCAAGTTTCTTACTCTACAACCTCCCCTGGTCCATTTGATTCAAGCACTTTACAAGTTCGTATTGGCACCCTCGATTTAGCAGCTTTACAAAGTAAAAGTTGGACTGCCAACAGAATTCTCAGGGGTGGGAATTACCACTGCACTTGTTTGCTACCTAATTGTCCTGTCCATCTTACATTCAGGATAAAACAAGTGTGAGAGCAAGATTCAAACTCAACAAAGTCGTGATCGGGTGTCGTGCATAATGTCGCTTCGTTAACAAGTACAAATGTGGAATGATCCCGAACCTTGAAAGAAAGACTGGTCTGTCCAAATTTACGTAGCAAAAAGAAAATGTTTAAGAAACTCTGTGCTTTCTAACACATTGGATCCCAACGTCGTGTGAGGATCAAAGGGGAAAATTCTGAGGACATGATCCGCTGTTCAAACAAAGGATTTTTGGTATGTCGCAGCTTTATGGACTTTTGAAAACTTTCGTTTCTTGAAAAAAACAGTCAATAATAATGGTCATGCTTGCCATACGAATAATAGTCAACAAAGACTATCATTTTTCTTGAATTATTTCTACCAAAACCCCTCTTCTTCCTACTCCTTTTCTTGCTTGACCATGTTGAAAATTTTGAAGTTGATTTTCACTAGAAGATTCTTGTTTATCTTTTCCTCTCCTTTGACTCCATGCATGCACATGACCTTGTCCACAACCACGTCCATTCTCATGTACAAATTGTCTTCTTTTTTTTTTTTCACTTGACTCCATGTAATTGTTTTTGGACTTTAAAGATAACTTTGCCAGTAAGACTTATTCTACTGGTGCGTCCTTCTTGCTGCTATTCACCCTTTCTTTATAAGCTTGTAAAGATCTACTTAATTAGCTCATCTAGGGATGCTTTGTTCAAATCTTTGGATTTTCCCAATATCCACAGCCACAAAATTAAATTTTGAGTTGAGAGATTGTAGGACCTTCTCTACAACTTGAACCATATCTTCATTTGATTTACCACTCACTACAAGAAATATATTTATTGGTTACATTTTCTTTCCCTATGTTTTAGAATTTCTAGCCAAAAGTCTATATATTTGTATGATTTTTCTAAATCATAGCCTAATTAAGCTATATTCGTTCAAGATGGTTGCTGCCATATAAACTCATCTCTGCCTCTCATTTATTCTTTTTCTTTTGCTTATAAGGGTTGATGTTTCTCTCTCTCTATTTTTTAATAATCTTAAAGCATGTTTTTATAAGTTGTGTGTTTTTTATGTGGTTGTGAGCTTGAAGATGGAATATAACATAATAATGACCCTTTTTAGCTAACTAAACACATTATATCTTCCCAGCACCTACAAGGACTTGATGATGCAGCAAATTGTTGAAAGATAATGTTTGAAGTTAATTCTCCTAGTTTATATATTGAGTTCTACATTATTTATTGTTATATGATTCGGCTTATGTTATATGTAACTTAGCAGCTTCAATACCTCTTAATGTCCATTTAAGCTAGTTATATGTAGCTTAAGGGCCTCAATACCTATTAATTTCCATTTAAGGTACACAACAAGAAAATTATCGATGGAAACAACGCCGTTGAAAATTAGCAACGTAAAATCACATTCTATCGGTAAATTGTCATAATATATGGTAATTTGTGACGGACAAAATATCCGTTGGTAGAGCCAGATGGGAAATTATCCCGCTAATTTTTGTGATAAAATATAACAACGGAATAGGAATCAACATCGGTAGACAACAAAATAAGTGTCGTCGTTTATCAACGGAAGTGTATTCTATTGGTAAAGTTGAAAGTTAAACGTTGTCGTTTGCTTCGACTGTAATGTTTTTAATAAAATGGAAACGAATCAGGGTGTGTCGACAGAAGTGTATTCCGTTGGTAAAATTAAATTTTAAGCGGCACCGTTAGCTTCGTCTTCAGCATTTTTGTAAAATTGAAAACGATGTCGTCACCAGACAACATCATTTTCATTAAAGGTAACAAAATTGGTCCATTGATTACCGCATGTGACAATTTCATTTTTAGTTTGATAGAAAGCATCATAATGGCTTAAATATACGCATAAATATAATTACGTGAATTTTTGATAGGCAAAGTCTTTAACTGAATAATTAAATTCTATGTTAATATCCATTTTAAAGTTGGATTCTTTGAGTTACAAATTTAAAGTATAACTAATGATTGGATTATATCTTGATAGTGGTTTGCTACTATGTTAATTTTGGTTTTGATAAAAGCACGCATGCTTTAGTTAAATGTTATACTAATTTAATGTTTGTTTTCCAAATTTTTTTTTGAAAAAGAAAATTGATTAAATGAAATAGGATGAGTTACAAGTATAAGAGAGTTCCAAGTATAGCCCGAGTTGACAAAAGCAAGGAAACCTATCTATTCATATTAGTAAAAAAAGCGTAAGGAAACATAACGCGATATCGTTGGAACTTTGGTAATGATTGGAAATATATGCTTCAATTTGATCAGTTCATTGATGCCTTGGCAACCCCACTCAAAGATGTGCTAAGATGAGCTGCTTTCCAAGGAGATCCTTAAATACGTAAAGAGGAGCATACAATTGGACTGCATCTTTGTTGTAGCTTCTTAGTCATATGATCTCCTGAATCTCTACTAAAATTAAGGATATCAAACACTCTTTAGTGGATGATTGATGCTTGAAATGTCGGAGATTCCGTTCTCATCATAACCTGTAAATACAGATGCCCAAGATAATGACGTGGATTGGTGATTGCGCAAAGAGTCCATTTGTAATCTCCAAGATGGTAGTTCCTGGATTTATCCAATAATAAGAAGCAGTGACATAATCCCATATAGTCTTATTAAAAAGGCATTAAAAAAAGCGATGGTTGTAAGATTCACTCTACATGGAACACATTGGACAGTTGCTATCCATTTGGATATATGGAATTCGATCCGTTGTAGAAAGATTGTTTTGAATAGCTAACCAATAGATGAAAGATATTCTCGGTGTTAAGTGCTTATTCCATACCTTAGTGGCCCAAGGAAATACGTGTCAATGTCTGCGTAAGTTTTCACAAATAACTCTGTTAGTGAGCTTCTTTATTGGAATACTTTTTGTTGGGCACCCCACCCTCGTGGGTCACGTGCCCGACGTTCTAAGTGACATCTGAACACGTGTCCCACAAGGGTGGCGAGCTCACACCAGGACAAACATCAAAACAACTCACTTCTCCTTTTTCCGAACAGATTTTGGGAAACCTTAAACTGGAATTTCAATTTGACTTGTTCATAACATTTGCGGCTCTATGTATCTAGTTTATTTAGAGACAAGAATAATCTCATTTGAAGATCCCATAACAAAGTTATGGCTGAAAGAATCAAACAGGGTTTTGACCTCAATTATATTGCACCTGTCTTGGGGTAATTAGCATAACTATCATTAGGGATATTAGATTAAGATCATCTTAGGACTTTTTGAAAGAAGACTTCGAGATATACAACTTTCATGAAGACCTTGAAGACAGATTCTATCGTCTGAGGGGTCAAAAATGGAGCAGACGATAGGATAAGATGAAACCAAACAAAAAGCTGACAAAGTGAAAAACAAATGAATTGGGAAAATTGCCATAACTTTCCCTACAAATATTGGATTAAGGTGGTCTTTTGACAGTTTGAAAGAGGATTTCAAGACCTACAACTTTCATGAAGATCTTGAAGACAAATTCTATCATCTGAAGGGTCAAAAATGGAGCAGATGATAAGATTAGATGAAATCAAATGAAAAAGCAGACGAATTGGAAAAATTGCCATAGCTTTCTCTACAAATATTGGATTAAGGTGTTCTTTGGATGATTTGAAAGAGAACTTCAAGATCTACAATTTTTATGAAGATTTGAAGACAAATTCTATCATCTGAAGGGTAAAAAATGAAGCAGATGATACTATAAAGAAGGAGAAGTTTCGGTCAACAACAAAAGAAGTAGACAGTCAACTATAGAAGATATGACGTCATCACAAACGATACATCTTTATAGATGATATGACGTCATCATAGATGATATGACATTATCACAGATGATACATCTTTACAGACGATATGACATCATCATAGACGATACATCTTTATAGACGATATGACGTCATCACAGACGATACATCTTTACAGACGATATGATGTCATCACAGATGATACATCTTTACAGATGATATGATGTCATCATAGACGATACTCTCTATACTCCTGAGCATCTCCTCTTATAAGGACCATAACTTTCGACTCCGATGTTCAAAAATTTCATACTATATACCATTGGAAAGCTAGAAAGATGATCCACAACTTTCTAGAAGGCACATTTGCCTAAATCAGTCTAGATTAATCCAGGTTTTCCCTTTAAGTCAAAACACAAATTTTCCCCTTATGAAAACTTAAAAAATGCAATGAACAAACTTGAGAGAGAGTCATGAGCAAAAATGCAATCATATTCCATTTGCATCAAAAGATAAAAGTTTTACAAAGCTTTAGTGGGCATTTCAAGCCGCAAATATATTAATATCTCAAAATCCCAAAATACAAAGATACATGAACCATGATTTGCTCAAAATGCAACTAAAGCCTTGCTTTATAAGATTTGCTTCAAATACAAAATAAAAAAAGATCGGAGTGATGCCTTGACCCTTGATTATTTGATATCTTGCTCATCACTTAGATATAGGGGAGGAGAATGGGGGTGAGCTTAAAGCCCGTGGGTAACAATTTTATAATCAATAACAAGCAAAACTATTTATAAAGTCATTTCCAATGCAAAAATTCACGTTTATGCAAATTATGTATGCATCACTCTTATCAACTTATCATGAACACATAAGCATATCAAAATAGTTTGGGTAGATTCATAAACATGACGCACTACATATTTCCACATAATGGTCCTGTGTAGTTGTGAACTTGAGGGAGTCCATGAAAGAACTCCGTGCTACTAGCGAGCAAGCGGGAGAAGCCTTTAACTTGGTCAATATGCACGTGACATTCTTGAAGGACTACCACAAACCCATATAACACATATTTCATAACTTGTAAGCTTGTTGCCCAAAATGGCACTTGTTTTTTGAAAACTTGCTTTTCATATACTTGATATATTTTGAAAACCATTCCCGAAAGCATGATTTCATAAACATGTATTTTTTCAAAGAGAAATCCTTTTCAGCGTCTTTTCATCAATCATCAACAAAATTAATGTAGCAAACATATAATAATTTCACAATTCATTCAAGAAGCAATAAATGCAACACTTATGATGCAATTGAAATCATTCAACTTTCTTGATTCAAAGAAAATATTTAGTGGCTTATTTACTCTATTATAAACATGTAACCCACCTTGAATTTCCTTGCTTATAACTTGCTCAACTGTGCCTCTCCTCTTGCTCTTTTTGCCTCCCTTGATTTTCCTCAACATTGATACAAATCTCAAATCAATAGAAATTTCAATTGAGAACCCAAAGAAACATATGCATAAAATTGATCTTAGAATACTTAAATCCATACATTTTCTAAGCTCTTTGAACCAAAACCTTTCCAAAAATCTAAAAGGTTTAACATCAACTTACCTTGAATCTTCACCACTTAATGAGTTTCTTGGATCAAAAGAAGGCTCTAATCTTCCTCTTTCTTTTTCCCTTCTTGCTCAACTTCAAAATCACTCTTTAAGACTAAGAAAAATCAAAACCTAGCATAACTCTCTTCTTTTTCTCTTTTTTTGTGCTTCTCTCTTCTCTCTTTTCTTCAATCATGTTTTTGGCTTCTTCCAACTCAAGCCCACCCTTCATCTTCTCCTTTTATACCCTTAATGATTGCGCAATGTCCATTTTGCCCTTACACACTCTTACTACTTTAATACTTCAATTCCCTTAACCTATGTCATATTATCTTACCCACATTAGCAAGCTAATTAATTTTGACATATACTAACCTAGCGAGACCCCAAAATGAATTTAATCATACTTATTTATCATTAAAAAAATTCAGAGGCCAACACCTTTTCAAAAAAATATATCAGGTTCCTGTGGAGTGGGAGGATAGTTAGGCTGAAACTGCATTAGGCTTCTAAGAAAATTTCAGCCACTTCCTTCCATGAATGAATCCATCTGTGTTCTTAAAGGAAAAGAAGAAGAAGCTCTTAGAAAATGCATCAGTTGTATTAGAGGTCCCCTAGTGGACCAATTGTCGAACCATAAGGAGATAAGGTGACCATCCTTAATCTCACATAAGCTCTCATGATGAACAACATCTCTCAATTTCAACAATTGAGTGAGAAAAAAAGAGTGGGTACTTTTTGGTTTGATGACCTATATACTATTCCCCTTAAGGAAATATACATGTAGCCATTTTATCCATAAACTCTTCTTGTCTTCCAATATCCACCATAGTCTTTTGAGAATGAGAGAATGATTAGCAGCTTTAATGGAGAGAATGTTCAGTCCTCCTTCTTGTTTCGGAAAGCATATATCAGTCCATTTCATTTTTGTGGCTCTAGGGTGACCATTTAGATGACTCCATAGGAAAGATCTAAGAATTCTTTCAATTTCTTTGATGATACTTTGAGATAAGAATATATGAGAGCTCCAGTACACATGTAACGAATTTAGGTGGATTTAATAAGTTGAAGCTTACTCGCATATGATAGTGATTTGTTCACCCAAGACTTTATTCTCTTCTGTATCTTGTCTAAGAGAGGTCGGTATTCTATAAAAGTTAGCCTCTTTGTCGACACCGGAAGACCAAGGTAAAGTAGAGGGGGAGTTTGCCGTCTCATTCCAGTTGCCTCTGTAATAATGTTTTCCATGTGGGCTGCACTTTTGGATAAGAGGAAAAGGCTTTTGTGCAGATTAAGATGAAGACCAGAAGCATGTTTAAAAACATTGAGAGCACGCATGAAAGAGCAAAAAGATTCCATATCAACTCTACAAAATAGAAGAAGGTCATCGGCAAAACAAAGGTTAGTGAGATCAAGTTTTTTGCATTAATGACTTCCATAGCAAGTATAAAGAGGTATGGGAAGATTGGATCACCCTGCCTGAGACCTCTTGCTGCCTTGAAATATGGGAAGGGAGAACCATTAACAAGTATGGAGAAAGAGGCTTAAGTAATACATTCAATGATCCACATGATAAATTGATTTGGAAACCCAAAGGTGTCCAACATATACCGAATGAATTTCCAACTGATTGTAACATCCCTTTTTCCATACTAAGGGTTAGGACCTAAAATTTCAGTATAGGTGAGCTCAAAGAGCAGTTAAGGAATTACATTTTCTTGCTCATGCATAATGTTAACATATATGCCCATAAATATTAAATCTTTACACAAAAATAGGTGTACATGCATTCATTGACAACTTTCAAGTATGATTGATTTTAAATGTGATTTTATTGAAAATGAGAAGTAGAGGGAGTAGAGAAGGTGATCTTAGTATGAGTTGTGATAAGGAAAGATTTGGAAACAAAATTGGTAGTGATCTGGAAAACGTTCACTGAGTATGCTTCAGTCTGTCAACCATAACTTTTTCTCTAGTTATCCAAATGAGAAGATTCTTTGTTTGAATTAACCTAGAGATATACGACTATATTTCGTATGAAGACATCAAATTTTAATTCTGTCTCTAAGAGTCTCAAAATTTGTCATGAAGTGAGAACTGAGTTCAGTACATTAGGAGCTAAATGTAAAATTCATGTTCTGAATTTGGGAGAAATTTTGAATTAATATAGATAGATTTTGGCAAAGTTTCCTTCTTGAGAGTTTTAGATCTTTCTTTTATCTTTCTAATGGTATATAGTATGGAATTTTTAGACATCTGAGTTGAAAGTTATGATCTTTATATGTGAAGAAGCAAAAGTAAGACGAAGTAAAAGTAAGATGAAGCCAAAAGTAAGACGAAGCAAAGTAAGACGAAGCAAAAGTAAGATGAAGTGCAAGTAAGACGAAATAAAGTAAGACAAAGCAAAGTAAGACGAAGCCAAGTAAGACGAAGCGAAAGTAAGACGAAGCAAAGTAAGACGAAACAAAGTAAGACGAAGCAAAAGTAAGACGAAGCAAAGTAAGATGAAGCAAAGTAAGACGAAGTAAAAATAAGACGAAGCCAAAAGTAAGACGAAGCAAAGTAAGACAAAGCAAAAGTAAGACGAAGCGAAAGTAAGACGAAGCAAAGTAAGAAGATACAAAAGTCAGAAGGAAGAAGATGCAGAAGGGACAATTTGTCTTCGAGATCTTCATGAAAGTTGTAGATCTTAAAGTCCTCTTTTGAACCATCCAAAGGATGCATTAATCAGAAATTTTTAGAGAAAGTTATAGCTGTTTCCCCGAAATAGGTTCAGTATGATTGAGGACAAAAGCAGATTGGATTCTTTTGGTCATAACTCCTTCTCTAGACACCCAAATGACTTGATTCTTGAACCATTAGACTCGTAAGACATTTCTATACATCTATACCAAAAATAATAACCTTATGAATCAAATTGAGAAAGATTGAGTGAAAAAATGGAATGGGTACAATGAGTGTATTGTTCAATAGTATGATCTGATGTTATTCTACTGAACATACTTCAATATTTTGATGATATCTTGATCTGTAAAGCTCTAATGAGATGATTTTTGATTTGTGGTAAACTAGAGATATGGAACTACAAATGGTATGAAGAACTTGGAATCTAATTCAGTCTCTAAGGTGTTTAAATTTCAGATGGAAGTTGTGTATAGTATATTATTTGGGACAAGAGCAGTCCCAAAATGTTTGTAGAATATCTTTTGAACCACTGAACCAAATCGAATGATTTTGGTGGCATCAGGAATGTAAGACAGTGAGGAACATTTTTCTGGAAGAAAGTGTTAGGTTACAAGAGTACTGTTAGCAAGACACTTAAATATAAAAGACATAAGGCATAAATGGAAGGGCAAATGGGACAATTCTCAATCATTAAGGGCATA
>JANVCQ010000003.1:7864189-7885829 GCA_025531925.1 Erythroxylum plowmanianum | reverse complement strand
TTTAATGAATTATTATTTTATATTTTCAATGGGCCTCAAGGAATTTTTTTAAAATTATTATCTTATGCATTTAACGAGATTATTATTTTATCCCATTGGCCCAAGTCGATAAAATTATTATTTAATCGAGATTATTAATTTATCGAATATTCATTTATCGAGGTTTTAATGTAGCTAACTCTAAAAGTTCCTCTTAAAAATCAACTTATTGAGATCACTAAAGACATCACTATCATCTTAAAAAGTTAAGTTTTAATGAATAAGCTAAAAAACAGTTGATAATCTATTTTTCAAACAAACCCTTATCAGGAATGACCAAAGTCTTGCAAAGAAAGATAAGAGAATATATATCGAGTCCCACGTTGTGGACAAGAAACACTGTAGGGTGTGACCCTGCCAGAGGAGTACTGCAGAGAACAGACTGAACAGTAAGAAAAGATTCAAAGTTGGAGATTAAGACACATGAACAAGTATACTGAATCGGACAAAACAAGATTCCTTTGTCCGCAAACCCTTCATTGTTATATACACGAACGTTAACTGCGGGGTTCTAAAGGGCATGGGCTCCAAGTCCTCTTCTTCCATATCGATCCTTCCCATGCCAGACCATACAAAGAAAAGTTTTTAAGAGAATCGCTGAAAAGGTTAAACAATATAAGAACAAAGAAAAAAAGAAATAGTCGCAAATAACGAGAGAGAAAAAGTGTATTATTCCCTTTCCATTTCTCTACTGGCGCTCCATCTCTTTTCCTGCAGTCCGATAGCAAGCTAGACCTCTCTGCGTGCTTTTAGATTCCCTTACTCCTGCCAAAACCCAGAACAAAAAAAGGTTTGAATTCTCGCGTTATGTTTTGTTTTCTATACTCAGTCCCTAGTCCAGCTACGACCTACATTATATAATGCGATCCAAGTCCCACCAAATCCTTCTCAGTACCGGACTTGGTGGACCATGCATCTTCTTCTTTGTTTCTCTTTTTCTTTTATAACAAATTGCATATATAGTTCTCTCTCTCTCTCTCAAAATAAAATTTTTCCAAGAGTAAAGATCTCATCCTCCTCACAGCAAACACCTGCAGTCAGTACTCTTTGCACGCAATACCTTTTGAAAAGCTTCTTTTCTGCAAATTTGCCTGTATTTGTATATATAAGTTTGACCTTTTGAACTTGGCAGCTTCAATTTTTCTGGCATCCTTGAACACTCACCGGAAGTGGAAAATAATTATTACCGACACAGAAACATAATAATTAACGTAAAGGGTATTTATTGTTTTTGATGACTAGTAGCCCTGACACACTTGTCATTCCCGGAGCTGCATGATTGGGAAAAAAGCTGCTGATTCATTCTTCTAAATGCTAGTAGTTCAATTCTTATTGTTCTTTTAAAATATTTAATCCTTGAGTTTTAGAAACACTCGTTAGTTTTTATCTCGCTAATGATTTTTTTTATATACATTAACACCTAATTGTAGGTAAAGATTTCAAATACAACTACATGAGATTATGCTTAACTTGTTACCCAACCCCAAAAATAAGGATTAAAAAACTGTTCGAAGAGCTCCATTTGATCCACTCCCAAGCAGCAAATGCCTAAACTTTGAAACTTATAGATTCAGTTAAGCATAATACAGTAACCCAGATTAATAAATCAGCTATGTGGCCTCGGTCCTTGCAAGAATAACCATCCTGCCGCTCTAGTTTTATTATTTCAAAACTCAATATAATAAATCTGCTATGTGTCCATAGCCAAAGACAAATGATTCCTGTTTCTTGTGTCGGTACTGAAGCAAGTTAAGATGAAAGATTATTACAGAAAAACTGAAAATGAATTTAATATAAATGTGCAAGGGACCACAATAGAAAGACAAAACATTATGTTCTCTTCTTCAACTCTTTAACAATATGTTCTCTTCTTCAACTCTCAACCTTGTGGTGGCATCAACGATTTGGAGAAGCAGCTTCTGGCAAGTTGAGCCGAGTTGAAGGAACAAACATAGCGGCAACAGATTAAGGAATAGTTTTTTAATTAACTAAGAAACTAATCTTTAAATTTTCGTAATTAAATTTAAAATATTTTTCATTCTGAAAGTAAATTTTTTTTATTATAAAACAATTTTCTTATGAAGAAAATTTTATTTCTATTTGGATTAGTATGTCTTATAAATTTTGAAAAAAAAAGAGTTTTTAAAATTATAATAAGCAAGAAGAGTATTTTATTGAAAATTATTTTTATCTTAAATTACTATATCTCACTTAACTAAACTTATATGATTTAAATGAGTAACTCATGATCATATAAATTTTAAAGTAATGTTAGCAATAACATATAAGATATATTTTGGAAAGAGTTGTTACCAAAAAGATTTAGGAGTCATATAAGATGTGATTGAAAAGGATAGTATCTACCTAATTTAAGTATAGTTGGTTTGTTGAGTAATTCAAGATCAATTAATTTTGAATGAAATCATAATCTGCTAAAGAGATTAGATTAATATTTTTGAATTAGTAGTAAGGAGTATTATTTTGATTAAAATAGTATGAATAAATAAATAAATGATTAAAGTCCTAATCTTATTTAGCTATCATCGCAAATAACCATTTATTTGCTTTCTTACATTTCTATTTTGTTTTGAGTATAAATTACCTTTGCTTGATATAGTTGACACTAGGTATTAGTGAACTAAATTTCTTGGATATAAGTTAGGTTTAAAAAAAGTTCTCAAGACAGAAAGAAAAGTCGTATGTTCATATTTGATTTTGTTACAATCCATGTTAAAGATTTATTAATAAAGTTTTAGAAATAATATCCTATAAATGACCAAATGTAACCGCATTTTTGAGTTGATTTATGTCTCGTAAACTTTAATGACAATATTTAGAACAGATGTCAACACCATAATAACTTAACGTAAATAGTTGCATAAAGTAGAGTTGAAAGGTATAACAAATTTAACATACTAAAAGCATAAAGAAAAACTACAATTGAAGGTATATGTAGTATGATAACAGCTTTCATTTACTTATATGAAATATGAGAGAGATCATGTATATTTCTAATTCATGTTTTTGAGTATTTGACATTGATTTTGGATTCAATACTGCTATAATATTCAAGGTAAGATAAAAAATAGGTTATTGAGTAAAAAAGTTGATCCAAATTTATACGAATAATTTGTATATACTAGATCAAAGGAGATTCATACTGAACATAGTTGAGAAGAATACAAAGTTAGATAACTATTAATATCCTTTTGTATCATGTTAATTAAATCAAAATAATAAGAATTATAAAGTTAGATACAAGGATATATGTATAAATTTGATCGTGAATCATGTGAAAATTGTAAAACTTGTTGCGATAAAGAATAACAAAATCAATCTTTAGTAAAAGGTAATTTAAAAAAAACCTTTAGTAAAAGGACGGTTATGGTATTGAATTATTAAATCCTATACATATAGTTATTGGAAATAATAATAATTTATTAAAAAATGAATACTTTCATTTTATTAAATTTACTAATGACTTTATAGTCATACATATTAAATAATATTTAAATTTTAAAAATTTTAAATTAAAGTAGAAATTAAGTATTGAACAGGCTGAAGTAGTTTAATGAGATTGATGTGGTGAGATTTAAATCCTTTTATTATCTATACAGAATAAGATTCTCTAGAGAATAATTTCACAATTAAATTCTATAATAGTATGGATTTGTATAAAGAGAACAAAAATATAATATGAGATATTGTATGATGTCTAGTATAATAAGTTACTTTTGATAGTTTTGATTAAATCAATTAGCATGATTTTTCATATTAGATATGGAAAGACAAACTTTAAAAGAATCAAAATTAATGATTTAGGGATATGATACGTAGTTGAAGCATATATATCTAATAAGTTTATCATTAAATTGGATAACACAAATTATGAGATATTCAAAAGGTTAGGTGTAATTTTAAAATCCCATTGAACAAAATGTTTGCTTCCATATATAACTATAAGAGAATGAGTCTAAAGATAATTAGCGAGAGTAAGATGATGCTTGAAAAGTTCAAATTATGACAATACATCTAAATTTAACTAGTACCTTTATTAATATAGTTGATGATGATGTTGTTGTTGTTAATGACGATGATGTAAAACTAAAAGGTTATCATGTCTATAAAAAAGTTAACAAGGTATTGTAGAGACATACTACTTATAGAGAAAAATAATCCAAGAATAACTCTTATTGGATATGAAAAAATAATAACTTAATTTTGAAATTTAGATCTATAGAGATAAAATATATGGATGTTATTTACTTATTCTAGTCCAAGTACATAAATAATGTACTAAAGATTTTAAGTATTTGAGAGATTTAATACTTATGAAATACTAAAGATATTCTTTTTTTTTCATATATGAGTTGATATTTGACTTTAAGGACATAGAGATTTTAACTTTAGTTTGACAAAGTATATTTTACTTAAAACTATTAGTTTGAATATAAGGTTACAATGTAACATTAATTGTTAATCAAGCCAAACAAAGTTCTTTGTTGAAGTTAGTATAGTTCCTTACATTATTAAAATGGTAATGCAATGTAAAACTTTAGAACTAATGAACATATAAAATGAGGTAAGATCTTATCAAAGATCCAAGAATGCATTTCGATAATTTCTCTTAAATTTAATAAAAATCATATGAAAGTTATAAAATTTAAGTGCTTACTATACAAAATTTTATTGAATTCTCTCATTAAAATAACAAAAGCATGATTGCCATATGGATATATAGTATAAGATACTTATTACTTAATTAAATGATATCTAAGATAAAGTATATGAGATAAATGTACATTACAAATAAATTATAATGAGATCATAATTATGAGATTTATGTTATATTTATACGTTATCCATAAATTGTTACTATTTATTATTTTATCAAGACTGAACATTAATCAAGGTTAAAAGGACCAGTACATGTTTATTTTTTATAAAAGGAAGCAATTAATCTTATACACTAAAGTATAGAGATATTAAAATAAACTTTTAAATGCTTATTAGAGAATAATTTACTAAATTGACCCAATATAAGAATTTCATTTTGGTCACATATAAAGAATGTTTGATGAGAGAAAATGTAATTTAATCATGTTGGAGATTATCATAAAGTTTGAGAAATTTTATAATAAAATATAAAATATTTAATAAATAAGGGTCAATATAAGATATTATATATTATTTAGGACCAAATGGTATTTAAATATAATTATAATTAAATTTTAACTAAAATGAAATTATTGCCATATAATTATAATTAAATTTTAACTAAAATAAAATTATATTGCAATTAAATTATTGAAAGGTCTAAACTCTTTTATAAATAGACCTAAGCACCAAAGAAGATATCACTTCTTAGTTAACCCTCTCTATACTACTTGTATAGTTTTCTCACCATATTCATATAAATAATATTAGAGGCTTAACACGTGCCATTACAATGATTGTAATGAACGGGTTTTAGAAGCAGTTTGGGGGAAACTATAAGAAAAAAGATTAAGGTTCATTATAAGATACAATTTACACACATATTATGTTTATGCATTAATTATTTTAAATAATTTAAAGTGAACTTAATTTTTAAAAAATCAAACAATGAAGTCTCGTATCTCTTCAGTTACTGTCTAAATTGGATCATGCCTCTATTTTATAACAATTTCATTCTCATTCAAAATCATAACTTTGAAGCAATCGATTTGATAAGTAAAATTAAACTTAGAAATTATTGCTTTTTATTTTCTCCAAAGGACAATAAGATGCCCTTCCATGCATACCAATAAACTCCAGCATTCAAATGTATTTGATTTTTTTTATAAAAGTCATATCCATTAGTCTCTTATATATTTTTTCTCATAATGTAAAATTTTAAATTTTAATATGATATGGCTTTGAAATTATAAACAGATACAAAATTAATAGAAAGAATGATCTCATATAATCAACCCTAATTTTTCTAATTATTCTTACCGATATTTGAGGTATATATATATATATATATATATATATATATATATATATAAAAACTCAAATTAGTGTTATTTTATATGTAACAAGGATTATCATACTCGAAAGAATTCAAATTGTTTATATCGAAAGTTTAAATTTTCTTATGCTTTAGAGTTTATCTTTTTCTATTGTAGTTTTTCAGTTTTTCCTTTTTTTTCAAATAAAAACAAAAATATGTTTGATTGTTAATGTAATGTATTTATATTTTTATTATTAACAATAATTACATATTAGATAAAATTTAAAGATAAATTATTTCTAAATAATTAAATTTATTTTAATCTTTTGTATAATATTTATTTATTAATTATCAATTAAAATTATTTCATTTTATTTAATTAAATAATTTGTAAATTAACATTTATTTTAATTATTATTTTAATTTTATATACTTTAAAGATATATGAAAAACAGAAACAGAAATCAATTTTCATAAATTTTAAAAATCAAGACAAACTAAAAATTCAAATAAGCAAATTTTTTCTTAAATTAAAAAATAAAGCTAAAAATATAAATAAAATTTGTTAGTGAAACTTTCAAACATGATGCAATCATGAGAAGACTGAATCAAGCCTATAGAAGTTGGACACATGTGGTCGAAAACGACACCAATAACGTGCTTCAGTGCCAGCATGCCGTTTACTAGGTCTTCCTTACTAAAGTTACTTGCGACGCGTCAAATCGATCCCAACTTCCACGCCTGCATTATCGTATAGAATTTGGTAGCAGATCATGGTTTAATTGACTAAACTAGAGCCAAAAATAATTATATATAACATTTTGAGATCATAAAATTTTAATAAAAGAATTATCATTATTTTATTATGAATTATTTTTACAAAAATCATTATTTATAATTTAATAAATACTTATAAAAAATCTTATTTAAATTTTTTGATATTGTAAAATTAAATAAAATAATAATAAATTTTATCTGAAATAAAAGGCACGCATGTGTTACATAATATGCAGCAAGTAAGGTTACTGTAATTGCATTATATGCACCAAGTAAGGTTACTGCAATTGCATTTCTTGCAGACTTAAGCAATAGAGAATTGGGTTGCTGGAAGGAAAGCCACACGTCGCAATCATTGCCAATGTTATGCGTTTGTTCTGCATACTAATTGATCACGCCCTTGCCACTCAGCCATTTTAGTGACGCCAATAACAAAGCAAAAAACAAAGAAAAGACGGCATAAAATTAGAAAGTGTGAGACAAACAAGGTGGTGGAATAATATAACAGTAAGCTAATAACCCATTTGTCACGGATTTCATGATCATTCCACAAAGAAAAATCTTTCAAAGACACAAATGAGTGTTTTATAAAAAGAAAAAAAAGGAAGAGAAGCCGTAGAAAGAAGAAATATGAAAATCAGAAGAAGAGAAATGGTGGATGATGAGGGTTCAGGGAAAGCCATTATAAGATCTATCGAAGTGGAGAAGCTGGCCATGGCATTTGGGACAATCTTCTACTTGTTTTGGGACCATGAAGTACATGAGACATCTCTTGCAACCAGCAACAACCAAGACCTGGTCTTCTTTCTCTAACCTGTAATGCTCTCTAGTGGAAGAAGGAGAAGAATGTGATGACGACTCCTCGCTGTCATACGAGCTATCATCTTCTGAATACCAATCTCCATTGTAGTCTTGTGTTATCCTAGGGTCTTCTTTGGCCCTCATGCCATTCCTCCAGTTTATGTAGTAAATCTCCCCTGTCTGCAAATGCACACACTAGTACATAAGCAAGGAGACCAATCTTGCATGTTTAGCAGCCATTAAAATGAGTTTTAAACAAGAGTAACAACCGGTGACTACTATCCTGAAAAGAGTTTCTTTCTTTGTTTCAAAATAGACAAGTTCAAGTACACGGGGAAAAGATGAACCTATAGGGAAAAGAAACGAATTTTAACTTTCTTGTTCTCATAAAAAATGTACTGTCATCAAAAGACAACAGAAGATTGAAGCCCCCTGAAAGTAAAATGAATCTACTTTCCTCTGTATCATTACTCTTAACAACTTCACAAGAAAGATTACGTCTTTGGCCAAACCCAGAAATTAATTCCCTTATTCAACCGCAAAAAAACAAAAAAATGAATTCAAAAGTGTAGCTAGTGACTGCAAATAACCAAGAAAGAAGATGAAGTTGTTATCTTTTAGGGTTTTTCTCCCTGGTGGCAAACCAGTTCGTAACCTGATGATCCAGGTGGGAACAATATAGAGAGAACAGAAGCATTAATTACAAAGACACGAATGAATGAACAAGACAAGATCAAAAAAAAAATCCAAAAGGGAACAAACCATAAAAAATAAAAGAAACCCACAAGATCTGCATTAAATGCAACTGTGAATAAACGAGAAAGGGACCGAATAAAATCTAGAAGCCATAGTTACGATCTCTTATAAACAACAACAAATAGCAAAGAATACATTTTTAGAAAAACAAAAAGTAAAGAAATACACCTTTAAATCAAGGCATTGTTCCCAATGGCAAGGAAGAAAAACATGGGAATTGAGCTCAAGGGTGGTGTCATCAGAGTTTGGCACAGGATTCTGCTCCGGTGATAACAACACGTCTACCTCATCGGAGCTCGACGACCTCTCTCTTCCTCCTCCACTCAAAGCGCCTCCGTCTTCGTGGTTGTTGCTTAGAGAACAGTTCTGAAGAGACCTCTCAATAGAGGCTGTGATGGTGTCCGTGTTCGGAGCTGTCATTATATACTGTATAACTACCGAAACTAATACCCTCGTTGCTTTAAATCATCCAACAAGATGCAGAAAGATTGGTGCTTTAACCCTAAACTCAAAAGAAGAAAAACCACGACGGAGGGAGAGAAGAGGGACCTTGTGATTATTAGGGATTGTGATATCAAATATGTGCGAGGGAGAAGATTGGATTAGTAATGGTAGGTGAGTGGGTGAGAAACACGTGGGATCGCGCGTGGGAATATTGCACAAAAACCTGAGTGGGCCCACAAGAACTGTCATGAACAGTAGAACCCACTGCCGGATTCATTTTGTATTTTTGTCCCACCATCTTGGTTATGGGGAGAATTTATCACTCGCACGATTGAACGCGTGATGGTTACAACCGAAGGTTTGTGTTATTAGCAACAGAAGAGGGAGGGACAGGATCATGCCGAAACTTCCTTACGAGTTCGGATTATTCGTCCAATTTTATTTTATCCAACATCTTATGCCATAATTTCTTTCTGAGTTTGGATTTTTTGGTCCAAATTTACTCTGCTCAATCCTGTTTTTCGTTTTAGTCATTGGAGAAGAGTTTAGAGAGTGTTTCGTTCTATCCAATGACCAAAACGACATATTGGACAATGGATCCAATGTGCTTCCTTTGATAGTTGTACTTTGTGGTCTTCTTTTTTGTCAATTTCAAAAGGAACAAAATTACAATGTTCAATGTCATGACTAAGATTTGAGCTCTTAATGTGTATAATAGTTAAATATTCATGATTATTATCTTCAATCTAATTTAGATTAAGTTAAGTGTAAAAATTTATTGATTAGGATTTAATCTAATGTACAATTTGAATTGAATTTATTTTAATTATAAATTATAAATTATAAATTTGTTAAATAATATATTAGAAATGAGTATTTTATATAAACTTATTTTATTTAGAAAGTCAAACAAGAAGATTTAAGAATGAATGAATGTTCCTAGTCAAGTTGTCTGGTCCTTTGCCATATTTCTAAGGATTAGTTGTTGAATATGGTGGAAGCAAATATTTATGTCCTTCGGCTGTGAAAATAAGGAAAGGGAGAGAATGAAGATTAGACAAGAAGGAAAGGAACAAAACATAAACTCCATTTTCTGGAGCTTCAAGGCTCAAAGAATTGGGTGTTTTGAAGGCTTTCACGTACCTTTCCCTGCTACTATACTAGGTCAAAGGCATACCACACTTTATATTTTGTGTAAGTATTCCAAAAAAAAAAACAAAGAGTAGGAAGTGTGTTGAGGAGCTAGCTGGAGTTTGAGATTGAGAACACCAGAAGAGGTAGAGGAAAGGATTTTTACCTGTTGTGGAATCTATTCTTCTGAAAAAAGAACAGATGTCAGTCATTCCTCTCCTCGACCTGACACTATCTGCACTAATATTCCCTTCTTCTGCTCTCTGTTTGCTTTACAAGCTGGAGAACCCTTGGGATGTATACCCTTTTCTTATTTTCTTTTCTTCTCTTCACAAAATGTGTCATTATCCCACTTTTGTTCTTTATGGGTTAAATATGCAAGTTAGCTCAAGTAGTAAGTGAAACCTCTTAAATGAGAACTTTATTTAGGTTTCTAATTGCATATGCACTAATTAAGCTCATATGCACTTTGGAGTGCTCATCTTCCTTTTTTGACATCTCCTTCATATATGCTTCTAATTTTGAGTTTATGAGATCAAATTTGTTTTGGAGGAACTAAAACCTATTCATGACACTATGAGTAGACCATAGATCTTGATAGAGCATATGAATTGTATACTTAATCACTCATAGGTTGAAGGTTCAAGAGTTAATTTCAGGGGTATTGACAAAAAATTAAAACAAGTGGTTAACCAGTTAGAGATACTAAACTTAAGCTATGTTAAAGAGGTATACACGTGGTGCAACAAGTGGCACGAAGTGTGGTTCGTTAGGAAAAAGCTCGATAGAGCCTTAGTGAATTATCCCACTTTTTTCTTATTTTCTTTTCTTCTCTTCACAAAATGTGTCAATATTATCCCACTTTTGTTCTTTATGGGTTAAATATGCAAGTTAGCTCAAGTAGTAAGGAATTCTTTTGAGAAGCCTTTATCATATATAGGTAGCTAAAGCAGTAAGGAAATTTTTTTGAGAAGCCCTCAACACTTGTAATAAGAGGTTTTAGGTTCTAACTTTTTAATTTTTATTGAGAGATCAACTTTTTCTATAAATCTTTATTGAGTTTAGTAAATTTATTTGTTAGATTGACCCGTAGGTTTTTTTTCTACATTGAACAATTTTTAACGTTAAATTTAAGTATTTGTTTCATCGTTTAGTTTCTTATTCTCGTATTACTCTGCTGCTACAATCTAAAGATATATTTCTTGTCATTAATATTCTATTGATTTTTTAGAGGATTGTGTTATTTTTCTTCCAATAGATAGATTCATATTGACACGTACCCTTGTATGTGCATACATATATATAACATTTAAAATGAAATTAATATTTGATTAGTTAATCATTTTTAGATGTTTAAATTATTGAAGTGACATTCAAAACAAGTTTATGTACCCAAAAAAAAATCTATTTTTACAATTTTAGGATCTTTTGAATTTTTTAAATAAAAATTGTGATTTGAGTTCTGAGCAATTCTTTTAATTTTTAAAATGTTTAAAATTGTTTCAATTCAAAATATCACTTATTTACTAGTTAGGGGTAAGGTACTACTAGACCTCTTTATGTTCTGAAGCAAAAAAATTTTGGGTTGTTGTTCAACATACTACCTTTAATTGATATATGAAGTTAAACTTTGTTAGAGACTAGAAAACTAAAGTACTGAATAAAACTCTAATTTATATATGGTTTTTATTATGTTAGAATAAATGTAACAAACAACCCCTTTTGTTAGCTCCTTAAAATTATAAACACTATTATCCAAGTAGAAGCAAGACATTGTCTTTTTTAGTCCTCCTATTCAATCTCAACTTCTTATGTCAAAGTCATTATCCTATAAGTTCTTCTTTTGTGACCACAAAATCAAAATTTTGAATTATAAAAATAGTTTCTTTAAAAATATTTTTACATTAACATTAAAATTATCACCTCTTCAATGTTTCTTAAATTGTTTAAGGTTAGTCAATGAAATGAAATTGAAAGAAATTCAAAATTTTGAATTAAATATTAAATTAGTTTTAATAGCTACCCATAGTTTTTATATTATACTCCCTCCGTTTCATAATAAGAGTCGTTTTAGAAAAATACACGCCTATTAAGAAAGCTAATGAAATTATAGATATACCCTTATTAATACTCCCATTAAATAATAAATGAATGTTGTTGAGAACTGAAAGGTTTTGAATTGCCCTATTAGCATGTGAGAGAAATTGCATTGGAGTATTAAATTGCCTTGAAATTGTGATCTGTATAATTAAGATGAGAGAGAAATGAAATGTTAATTTTGGAAGAAAAATTATAAACATGCATACAAAGTCAAGAATGACACTTATTTTGAATAATTAAAATATTTCTAAAATGATTCCTATTATGAAACGGAGGGAGTATGTAATACAATCCTATTTTCTATTTGTGGTAACTAATATTTTATCAAAAGTCGTAATTTGGACATTTAATTCAACGCCCGTGTGATGACTAATCAACCGAGAAGCCCGCCAACAATTTCCTGGTCGTCATCTGGAAGCCTGACCGGCTAAAGGTCAAATAAACTAGAAGGCCACCAAGGGACCTTTCTGTCATTTTAGAAGGACCTATAAAACAGCTTCCTTTCTGATTAATCCAGCAACCTGAAAATAGTGTATTGGGAAAATGGCCAAAAAAGACGAAGCTGTCCTCGGAGTCCCGTACTATGCCGGTCAAAACGCGTACCAAGCGGGAATGATCCCACCCACCGCCATCTTCGGCGATCCCAAGGGGATTCCGATTCAACAGACGATGTACCGGGACACTCCTGCTCCGTTTAACTGCGTTCATTGTGGCGCTTCTGGAGTTACCGACGTTAGGTAATATTTTGTTTAGTTGAAGATTGGGTAATATGTTGTTTAGTTCAAGATCGAAGTTGTTTCAGATTTAGTGGAACTGAAATTTGGCGTCAGATATCGAATACGTGCTTTAAATGCTTTGCCTTCTTGATGTGTAACTGCTTGTTCAAAAGATTGGGATTGATAATCATGAAAAGAAATGATCAAAAATAGGATTTCTTTTTTGATAGGTGAAGGATTTGGCAAGCAGAGTCTTTGAGTGTCATTATGATATAAACAAATATGTTTGTAATTGAAAAGTTGAAATATTTAGAAGCTTTGATTGGCTAATCACTTATAGTAGGACATTTGTGGAAGCTGAGCCAGAGGAAAGGCTATGTGGAGTTGCTCTTAGAATATGTTTTATCTATGTGTTTGGTTATAGTTCTTCTAGCTTGTATACTATTTGCAAAGAACCAGGCAGACAGGAATTGCCGAGGCAACAAGTGTTGTGTCTGTTACTCTCTTTGTGAAATATGGGGACGATGGACTTTGCTTCACGTGTTTCGTTTTAAGTCTGGAAGAGTGTTGTGCATTACTCTGGTCTCCTGTGATTATTGCCACATAACTTTAATTGGAGATCAATGACTAATTCGATTCTAATGTTTTAGTTAGAACAGTTGATTAAGCATGTGTTCTGTCCAACAGCAAAATTTGAGCCTTTATTCTTCTGAATGGCATTACAATGTCGAGTAACTATAAGCGTGAAAAATGGCCAATTATATCATAAAGCACTTAATATGCTCGTTTGTCCTTTTCATTTGCCCTCCTTGATTAATCACTTTTCATGTGAAATGCAGATCAAAGCCTGGTTTGGCGGCTTATGTTGGTTGCATGATGCCATTCATGCTTGGTTGTTGCTTTCTTTGCCCATCAATGGACTGTCTCTGGCATAAGTATCATTATTGTCCAAGCTGCAAACAAAAGGTAAGATCATGGCTCATCTGTTTCCATGTTCTCTCTGAGTTTTCTGTAGAAGCACATATTTGGTTGAAACTCTGTAACTCTATGTACTCTGCTCTTGTTGTTAGGTTGCGGACTTCGAGAAATCAGATCCTTGTGCAGTCATGGATCCTCCGCACTGGACACAAGAAAGTTTTGCAGTGCCTGCATAATGCGATAATGTTTGTTTAATCATTGTCTCTGTCCAGAGTTACACAACACCTCGAGCAAGAAGCTGTTAGCAGACAGTTTGATGTACCTTATGTTTGTTCAGTTAATGAGATGTCTTGAATAATTGCTGGTATATGTTATTTAGATGTTGCAAAACCAACAGTCCTTTTGTATATTGATGTTTACAGCCGTTACTTTGAAAATTGATGTGAACCATCCCGATTCTAATTGTGAGAGTGAGCTTGTTAAGTTATTGTTCTTGCTGCTGCATTATAGACTTGTTAAGCCACTTATGCGTTCAGTGTTGAGCCCTTTGGTTCTCCAAGGATCACATTCATAATGGACTGGAGTTTTTTTCCAGGCTTTTGTGAAATCTGAGAAGCACATCTCCAATATGAAGTTCTTGCAGGAAGTGCAGTGAAATGCAGACTTATCGTTTCAGGACTAAGGTATGTTAACATAATCATTCATAAACTTTTGATAGGTAAAGATAACAGTGTCCCATAGTGCGTACCTACTCTATGTTGTCTAGAAATTGAAATGGCGCAATTAAGGAACCGAGTCTTACGGCCATGAATGACATGAATATACAATTCAAGAGTAAATACCTTTTAGGAAGCATCACCAATTGAATATTATCATGAGATAGAGGAAATAATGCATTTGTACTTGCCCTGGTGAAAGAAGAGTAGGCCCAGCATGAAGAGAAGAGCCTGTCTCGTTAGCCAAGGAGACTGCCTGTGAAACGAAGAAAAGATCAAACTTACATTAATTTGGCTTTACTGTTTACTTCACATCTAAATGCATGTCACGTGTGGACATCTACTATACGAGGATGTTTCTAATCAGTCTTCTATTTTGACGCGGCAGGCAAGTCATCCTTGGCTACTAAACAAGACTCTCATCTTCATGTAAGATTACTCTTCATGTCTAATTCATAAGTATATAACCTCTATCAACAAGAAGCAACCTGCCCCAATGGAATGTGAAAATGCTGACCTATGAGCGTCCTATATATAGGCCTTAGGATCACCGCATAGACCTGAGCATAGAACACTACTGGCCCTGGCCCTTGGTGATTTGAAGCATCCAGTCATCAAAGTTCTTGCCGGTTGGAATATATGCATGGATGCACGCCCACAAAGAATTAGCGGGCGCCTAAGTTTGTTGAAGGGTCCAGATGGATAATCAAGAACCAATCAACCAATGAATTTGCAAAGAAAGTCTTAATTATCGGCACAGCTGCTTAGGTTTAAAAAGAATTTATGTAAAATCACACTAACCATACATGCCAGAAAAGTTGAACTTCTAGAAACTAACCTAGGAAGAAGGAATAAGTCTGACATGTATCATAGGCGTGGATTTGTTCAGGCGATTCTAAGTTCTATCGTTTTCTGGAAAAAAACCTAACGTATACAATAAATACATTTTTGGAGATATTTTACTATTTAATCTTCTAAAACTATCATTATGATATTGTAATTGGAGGTAGCTTTACAGTATAATTTTGTTTTATTTAATAAAATATGTGGAATAAGTTACAACACTAATACTATCAAACTAGCTACAATAATCTCTATAGCGAAACATAAACTAAATGAAGGTTTTCAAGAACTAGTGATGTCAAAATGGTTTTGGTGCAAATTGGTGTTAAAGATTTATTCCTGTATTCTTATTCTGTAGTTACTTGCCTACGTTGTCTGTTTATACACCAAATGCAAGCTTCGACATTTTTCAAAAGAAACGGAAAAAGAGAATATTGCAAACAGTTATTTGGTTCTTAGAGATGCTTGATTCTTGGAAATGTCGAAACCTTAATCAAAGGATTAGATAGAGTAAGTAGCTAGCCCCTCTCGTTCTCTCCTTTTATCCACTTTACGGTCTCTCATCGCATATTCCAACTCCAATATATTGTCATCGCAAGAAGCAATGAAGAATATCAAACAATCAGTCAATTTAGCCCCTTTTTCCGATGGGATGACACGAGAGACAAAGGACCAACTAAGTTCATTGATTTGGTAGCAAAGAGTCGTGCCTAAGAATCATGCATTCAACTTCCATTTTTCAAAGCATAAAGGAGTGAAGGGCGAAACATTATTTATGCCAAGCTTCCTCCACAATAAAAGAACAAAGGAGATTATGCCTTGTCTTCCTTGTCTTGTTTCCTCAACGTTCGTGGAATGTAATGAAAGAGTATAATACTGCGTGATTGAGGCTGCAAGTGATATGTAGGATCACCTCTTAAAGAATCCAGTTCATTGGGTTACTTATTTGTGATTTATTTATTTTTATTTTGGAAGTTAGTATTTAAGTTTTGATGTTATTATTTAGTTATAATGCTACCTTGTCTGTTATATTCTGTTAATTTTCTATCTATTTATTATTTAATTTCTCAAAAAATTCATTCATTTATAATTTCATAAAGATAATGTTTTTGAAATTTAAAATTTTCAATATTACTTTATTTAAAATAAAATAAAATAAAAATTAACAAAATATCATAATAAAAATTATGTGATTATTAAACAATATTATGGAGAAATAAATAACAATTTTTAAAATATAAATACTAAAATAAAAAGATTAAATTACACGAGATTTTAGTGTATTTAAATCCTAATCTATTTCTTAGAATTACACAATTCATGTTTTGAGTCCCTCTTTAGAGCTCATTCTCTAAATCTTTGTGACACATGATTCCTCTTCTTATCACATTCTTCTCACAGAAGGTTTAAACATAACTTTATGAAACTTTATAAGCCTTTTCTATTAAATAAGTTAATAATACAATTCTAATTTCTTTTTCTTTCTCTAAAAATTTAATATTTATTTTTGCCACGAAGTGTTTAATTGAAAACCATCTCTGATATTATTTATTTTGTAGAAACATGAAAATCATAACTAAATTTTATGTTTAAAGGAAATTACAATGGTTAATAAACATGTTTTTTAGATCGAGAAACTATGCACTCTCCTCAAAATGAAACTTCATATGTTGAGGTAATGGACCAAATACTACGTATGAATGATGAGGGATCTTCTAAATACATAGATTTACAGGGGTAATGGAGAGTTTCCAGGAATTAGATCAAGATTTAGTCTCAACAAACTTAGATAAGGATTTCGTTGAGATTGGACCCCTTTCAAGTAAAAGAACATGAAGGAGGAAAGGTAAGACTAGACTTAAGGGCATTTAACTTGAGTCTTAGTTCCTTTTTGTAGCAATGTCTTTCTTAGTTTAGAATATCAAAGGGATGAACAACCCATTAAAGAAGCAGGTTGTTAACGATATTATCATGGAAAAGCCCTATATATTGTGGGGCTTCTAGAGACAAAAATATATAAGCAAATAAAGTTAAATAAAAAAACAACTTAAGTTTTTTAGGTCCCAATTGGAATATATTATCTAACTACTTGCATCACTATAATGGTAGGATTATAGTGGCATATAATGAGAACTTTATTTAGGTTTCTAATAGCATATGCACTAATTAAGTTCATATGCACTCTGGAGTGCTCATCTTCCTTTTTTGACATCTCCTTCATATATGCTTCTAATTTTGAGTTTATGAGATCAAAAATTTTTGGAGGAATTAAAACCTATTCATGACACTATAAGTAGACCCTAGATCTTGATAGAGGATATGAATTTTATACTTAATCGCTCATAGGTTGACGGTTCAATAGTTAATTTTAGGGGCAAAACATTAAAACAAGTGGTTAACCAGTTAGAGATATTAGACTTAAGCTATGGTGGAGAGGTATATACATGGTGAAACAAGTGGCAGGGGGTGTGGTTCATTAGGAAAAAGCTCAATAGAGCCTTAGTGAATCATCATTGGTTGGCACAGTGCCCTAATCATTTTGCTTATTTTGATCCAACAATATGCTTAACCCATGTAACTATAGAAGTGATGAAATTTAGCAGTCAATCTCAGACCAAGGCCTTATTCAAATTTGTCAATTTCCTTACAAAAAGGGAAGGATTTACATAAGTGGTGAAAGTAGGCTGGGATACAGAGGTGATAACGTGCAAAGCTTACTAGTTGATGAGAAAACTATAGAAGCTTAGGAAAGGATTAAAAATGTTCTTCAAAAATTCTGGTTTAGGCATAAATTAGAGACTTCGAACAACTAAGGAAGTCCTAAGAAAAATACAAGTTGAGTGTTCTAATGAACCTTACAATTAAGATCTGACACAACATGAAATCATCAAATTAGAGGAATACTACTTAGCTCTGTAAATGCATAACTCTTGAAACAGAAAGATATAGTAAATTTGTTGAAGGATGGAGATACTAACACAAGGTTTTCTCATAATTCCATACTGGTCAGAAGAAATAGGAACAAAGTCTCATGCTTGTTAAATGAAGAAGGGAGACCTTTCTTAAGGAAAAAAGAGAGAGGACATTGCAATAAACTACTATGAAAGGTTGATTGGGGGGAAGGAACCTGGCATGGAATCAATTGAAATGGAGTTGGAAAGGTTTGTTAAAGATAGTATGTGCTAGGAATTGAAATCAGATTCAATAAAACCAGTTTATGCTTAGGAGATAAGTGAAACAATCTTTAGCTTGAACCCTTCAAATTCCCCGGGGCAGATGGGTTAAATGCTCATTTTTTCTAAGGTACATGGAACATGACAAGGCCCTTAGTAATGGAAGTGGTCCATGAATTCCTATCCAACGGGAAAACGCTTAGAGAATTAAACAAGGCTTATGCTTAATTCCTAAGATAAAAAATCCTAGATTAATTAACAATTTTCAATTTATCTCCTACTACAACATAATTTACAAGATTATATCCAAGATATTGGCAGGCAAATTAAAAAAGCTATTCCGGTTGTAATCAATCAAAGGGCCTTTATCTTAGGTAGATTGATGGAGGATAATATATTTATAGTTCAGGAGTTGTTTAAGGACTATGATACCAAGATCTCTATTAAGATTTGTGCACTAAAAAGACTTCTATAAAGCCTTTTGGCATTCTTAATAGAGAATTTCTATTAAATTGGTGAAGTTTATTTAATTTCTAAACTTGTTTATAGATTGGATCTTTGTTTACTACTCAACCACTTCCTTCAACCTTCTAATTTTAGTGGAGCTCTCACTAAGTTATTTAAAGGAAAAAGGGAGATTAGACAAAGGGATCCTCTTTTCCCTTATCTATTTCACCCTAGTTATTGAGGCTCTCATAAGACTGATACAAATTTATACTGCAAATAATCCCAAGTTTGTGTTTCACAACAAATGTAAGTAGAGATGTAAGTACAAATTAAAGGAAATGAATGAAAAAGATTATAAATAAAATAATCAATTAAATTAATTGAAGTTATAAATTTCAATTGATTAATAAAAATTAAGATTTTATAATGAATAAATATATAAAACATGCATATATTGATAAAATGAAAAGATGAAATAAAATTCATTAATGAAGGAGGATAAAATTACAGGAAATGAATGAAAAAGATTATAATTAAAGTGATCAATTCAATTAATTGAAGTTACTAATTTCAATTGATTAATAAAAATTGAGATTTTATAATGAATGAATATAGAAAACATATATATATATATTGATAAAATTAATAAGATGAAGCTAAATTCATTATTGAAGGAGCAAAGCATTATAGGAAATGAAAAAATTACAATTAAATTTATCAATTTAATAAATTGAAGTTGCAAATTTCAATTGATTAATAAAAATTGAAATTTTATAATAATGAATATATAAAACGTACATATTGATAAAATGCATAAGATGAAACCAATTTCATTAATGATTGAGGATGGAATTATAGGAAATGAATAAAAAAGATTACAATTAAAGAGATCAATTCAATTAGTTAAAGTTACAAATTTTGATTAATTAATAAAGATTGAGATTTCATAAATCTTAATGAACAAAATTCATAAATTAATGACATTATTTACAAAAATAATTATCCAAAATTTTTAAATGATACAATTTACAGAAAAGAAATAAAGATAAAATCGTAATGAGACTAGAGAGACTAAAAGAGCAGCCAATCATTGTAGTCAGGATCACCAATAGTTTTCATCACTTTTTTTGTATGGAAAAACATTATATTTTGTAATGTAATATCAAAATTAAAGAAATATTAAGGATATGGTAGTAATTAATAAATAATTAAATATACCTTCATCTTCAGATATTTTATCAAAATAGTGTCCACTTGATTGATGAGTATGACTAGTCACCTCCGCATTAGTACCTATGATTGTATTAATATACAGATTTTAAAAAAGCAATATGAGGTAACATAATATAACAAAATTGACAAAATTGATATATCAAAAAGAAAAGAATTTACCCTCAATATTTTCATCATCTAACCAACTTTAAGCATACATAAAGGCTTCCACAATACAAGGATAAAGTTGAGCATGATGAGGACTAATAACTTGACCACAAGTGATAAAAATAGAGTTTGATGTAATAGTGGATAATGGAATTGTTAATAAGTCTTGTGTAGTTACTTGCATGATCAAAAAATTATTTTCATAACTCTTCCACCATAATAATTCATCGAACTGCAGACCTTCAAATTTGGCCACACAATTTTCTGTCAAAAATTTATCTAATTCCATCTTATTGTAAAAATTCCTAACCTTTTTTTTCATAAAATTTTTTAAGTGAAATTAACAAACTACTCTTAGAAGGTGAACTTGAAATTAAAACTAAAGCTAGAGTTGAACAACCTGAACTACTGTGATCCCGATCTTGAATTTTATCCATTATGAGTTGATAATCATTAAATAAATCATACCATAATTATTTACTGACAATTACATGCTTTTGGGCTCAATCACCATACAACACATCATATATAAAATTAACCTCCCACATCTTGTATCTGGACTCTAGCATAGGTAAGACTGTAACAATATGCCTAACCATATACCAATAAGAATTTAGCTTCTTAATTATTTGCTTTGCCATAATCCAAATAACCTCATTTGGTATCAAATATCCAATCAAACAAAGCTTTATTTGTCTTACACATGGTGCTAAAGCAACTGTGCAAAGTTAGATATTTTGTTCCTAAAAACAATTTAGTTGCATTATAAAATAATTTAAACTTCGTACAAATTAGATTGTCAACTCTAACATCTTAAAAGATGACTTCCATTTAGTTATAAAATCCAAAATCAACATCTTTGTACTCAGAATGCATAGTTATCATGTAGTTTCTTCAAATTTCTCAACCATATTAAGTGTTGCATTCCAATATACTACATTATTCCTAATTTAATTTATTGTTTTCTTTATGATATCCAATTCATCATTCACAATCAAATTCAAAATATGCATAAAACAACAAATATGGAATAACCTTCCACTAACCAATAAGCTCCCAACCTGTCTTATTCTTCAACTTTTTATCACAGCATTGCAGCAGCAAGCAATTCCCATTGGCATGTGGGTTTTGGTCGTGGACGATGACCCCACTTGTTTGTTACTGTTGCAGACTCTGCTTCGTCGATGTCAATATAATGGTTTGCTCTTCTTCTTCTTTTTCTTCTTCTTTCTTTCCTCTTTTTGGTTCTTGATTTGTTTTGGTTGACTTGTCTATGAGTTTCTGTATATGAGATTTTTGTGTCATATGACTCTTAAAGTTTTGATTTCTTGTGGTGAAACACATTCCTGCTAGATATCTTCTATTAGCGCATTCGCTGGTGTGTGTGTGTGTGTGTTTGGGATTTTCTTGCCGCCCACTACCCCC
>JANVCQ010000003.1:7838652-7854204 GCA_025531925.1 Erythroxylum plowmanianum | reverse complement strand
GCAATTGCATTACTAAGCTCTCACTAAACACCCATATTTTCTATTTTACCCTTCCCATCGACGATGGGATGTTACAAATTTAATATTGATTATTCTATTACTATCTATGAATTCAATGATTCGTAATTGTCATGAAGGACTGGTACAAATAGCAAATAATTTATTTATGAAATTACATATTTAACTTATGATAAACAAGAAAACTAAGTTAAATAATTACATCTATCTCAATTATTTAATTTAGGGTTAGTCTTTTTCACTACGTTTATTGCTATCATTTATTTGATATGGAATGTTATCACACCCAGTCAATGGATGATAAGTTTTGGTTTGGATGCTAGGTTTGAACCAATTAATTTAGAAAAATTTGAGACTTATTATGACTATTCTAATATGTTTCAGACTAACTACTTAAATTGTGAAAAATATTCTTTTTAAACTAATGATCAATGTTACAATTAGATGAAATCTTTCCCTTGAATTGAAGTTTAATAATCTTGACTTTCTGACTTTTATTTTTAGTTGATTTGATTTGATTTCTTATTAATTTTAGTCAATCAGTTAATTAACCACAAACCCTCTTTTAATTTTATTACTTGGAATTAAGAAACTATTGTTTAGTTCTTTTAGGATTCGACCTAGTTCCAGAACGACTATAAGAAGTTTTAAGGATCATAATTATTTTAAGGGCTTCGACAATCGACCAAAATTTAGCGCCATTGTCGGGGAACTATTTTAGATTCTTAGTTTCATTGAATTTTTATTCTACAGTTATTGCTAACCTCTTGTTTTGTATGACTCGCACTTCTCATAAAGGTAAATTATAATGCATTCTAGAAATTGAGAAGACAGTGTGTCATTTGAGAAAAGAGACTAAGCAAGAAAGCAATCATTCACCTTCGGACGTGAAAGTTGAAGTAGATCTAACCATTATTGAAGTAGATCTAACAGTTAGTGAAGAATATAATTTTCAAGAAGTGGACAAAAAGATGGCAAATCCTAACCTTAAAACGTTGAGGGAGTTAGCAGCACTGAATTTGAATTAACAACCCCTATGTATACAATTTCGGAATGTTAAGGTAGATTTTGAATTGAAATCTAGTTTGATTCACTTTGGGCCTATTTTTCATTGTCTTACAGGTGAAAATATGCATAAACACCTGAAGGAATTTTATATTTTTTACTCTGGAATGAAGCCACAAGGGGTGATAGAAGAACAAATTAATTTCAAGGCCTTCCTATTCTCAATGAAAGATAAGGCAAATGATTGATTATATTATCTTCCCCTGGTTCAGTAACAACATGGAATGAGATGAAAAGAATATTTTTGGAAAAGTTCGTTCCTGCATTAAAAGCAACGAATATCAAAAAGAAGATATGTGGGATTAGACACATTACAGAAGAAACATTATATGAATATTGGGAAAGGTTTAAGGAGTTATATGTCAGCTGCCCATATCACCAAATTCCCGATGATCAACTTCTGATTCAATATTTCTATGAAGGACTATTGCCAATGGATTGAAATATGGTTGATGCAACTAGTGGAGGAGCTTTCATAAACAAGACAACTGAGGCAGCCAGACAGTTGATATCAATTATGACTAAAAATGCTCAATAGTTTGGGTCATGGATGGATGCAGCTGTTAAGCATGTGAATGGAGTAAGTAACAAGCACCTTGAAAACAAAATTTCATATTTAACTATTCTAGTTAGTCAATTAGCTATAAATCAATTGCAATCAGCAAGAGCATGTGGAATATGTTCATTCCCTGGACATCGTATGGATATATGTCCTATATTATAACAAGACTCTCTTCAAGAAGCTAATGCGGTAGAGGGAATTTTTGGCCAACCTCAAGGAAAATATGACCCATATTCCAATCACTACAATCCAAGATAGAGGGATCATCCAAACTTGAGCTATGGAAATCAAGGAGGCTAACAACGATATTAACCTCACAATTTTAAACAACCTCAAGTCCCTACATATGCTCAACCTCATTCTTCAAATTTAGGTATGTCTTTAGATGAAATTGTTAAGGCACTTATGAATAATCATCAACAATTTCAACAAGAAATAAAGGCAAGCCTTCAAAACTTAGGAAATTAGATCACTCAATTAGCCACCTTAATAAGTAAATTGGAAGCGCAAGCATCAAAAAAATTATCTTCCTAAATAGTGGTGAATCCTAATGAGAATGTGAGTGCAATGAATTTGAGAAGTGGTAAGGAAATTCAATCTAGAACTTCTTTACCAATAGAGGAGGAAAAGAATGATGATGGACAAAAGAAGGAAGAACTTCCAACTTAAGAAGAAAGAGAGGTAAAAAATGATTTATCTCCTGTAATATCAATTAATACACGTGTACCTCCTTTTTTTAGCAGTTTGGCTAAACCAAAAAAAGACGAGCATAAAAGAGAGACCCTAGAAACCTTTAAAAAGGTGAAAATTAATATACCACTTCTTAAAGCCATCAAGCAAATTGCAAAAATTCAAAATTCTTGAAGGAGTTGTGAACAAATAAAAGAAAGCTGAACGACAAAGAGAGAATAATTTTGGGTAAGAATGTATCAGCTGTGATGAATAGGAAATTACCATAAAATATAAAGATCTAAGTATGTTTACACATTTATGTGATATTGGTAATAAGAAAATTAAGCGTGTCATGCTAGACTTAGGTGCATATATTAATGTCATGTCATACTCAATTTCCCAAGCTCTAAATCTAAATTCTTTGCAAGAAACTAATGTAATTATTCAACTAGTTGATTGTTCGTATATGCGCTTTATTAGATTTATAGAAGATGTTTTAGTCCAAGTTAACGTTTCAATATTTCCAGTGGATTTTCACATCCTGAAAATGGATGGAGATAGTGCTAAATATTTAGCTTCGACTTTGTTAGCTAGGCCATTTATGAGGACGACTAAGATGATAATCGATGTGCACAAGGTACTCTTTCCGTAGAGTTTGATAGAGAGATAATAAAGTTCAATATTTTTGAAGTAATAAAGTACTCGAATGATTTTTGATCTATTTATCATATAGATATTGTGGATTCATTTGTGCATAATATGTTTAAAGAAGAAAGTTATGAAGATGAGTGGGAGCTTAACATTAAATCAGAAGTAAACGAGCAAGTTGATGAAACTTGTAAAGTTATAGAACCATTGTCATTAATGCTAATAAATTCGGAAACTTTAAATGATAATCTTACTATAACTCATAAAAAAATCTTAACTTTTGCTCTGTAGGCTCCGAAGATATAATTGAAGGTGTTACCTAATTGCCTAAAGTATGTCTATTTAGGTGATAAAAAGTCATTACCTACAATCATTTCAAAAAAGTTAACTAAAGAGAAAGAGGAAGGGCTAGTAGCACTACTTAAGGAGTACAAAACAATAATTACGTAGAAGTTGGAGAGAAAAAAGTTATGTCTAGCATAACGACGTTAAACAATTGCGCTTTTTGATATGATGGTTTTATTTTATTTTATTTTTTAGTTATATATGGTTTGCATTTGTTTGCTTTTTAAACACAAATTTATTGGCTTAAAGGAAAAAGAGGATCTTAAAATTCCATACCACTAAATCTTATAAGGCGAGATCTCGCCTTATGTAATTTAGTGTTCTAGAGTGAAGACCTTAAAATTTCAGACTACTAAATCTCATAAGGCGAGATCTCGCCTTATACAATTTAGTGTTCTGGAATTCCAAATTAATAAATCTCGTAAGGCGATATCTCGCCTTATACGATTTAGTGTTCTGGATTGGAACCCTAAAGTTATCTTATACATTAATTTTTTACATAAAAATTAAAATTGATTTACTTTCTTTCTTTACTTAAATATTATTTTTTTTCACTTTTTAATTTAATTCTTTTTCTTAAAAAACTAACCTAATGTCATTAACACTTTTGGTATACTCAAACAAGAAGCTTTACTCACGCTTTACGCAACTCATCACAAAAAGCTCCACCAGCACACATCTCCACATAAGAAGTCAGCGGCAACAACATCACCAACCCTTCAGGTAGACCAATAGCTAACTCCCCCACGCACATCTGACCCACACAGACATCAACAATAGACCATGCAAACCTTATCCACGCAGTGCACCAACATATCGCCCGCACTCCCAATGCAGATAACAACCCATATTTGCATGGTGCTAGATTTTTTATAGAGCCAAGGTGAGATCTAAAATGTTTTATAAACTCAATGTCAGTAGATTTTTTTCTTCCAAACTTTCATATGGCGATCAAGACTTTCTAGGGAAGAGCGTCGAGGTAGGCATGCTCGAACTGGAGAAGACGTTTAAGACAAACCCTTTGATGCAAGACCTCCATTGCTTTGCTTGAACCAACAGACCACAAATCCCTTCCAGCTATGTTTTGTTTTAATTCCAAAAGTGGATTCATGCAGCTTCAATGCAGTCTCAAACAAGTAGTCCAATAATAGTAACCCTCCACTTTAGTCCTCCGACACCATAACACACACCCTTTCCGATGCTCACACCTCAAAGGAGTCCTCTATTTTCTATTTTTCTTGATTATTTGTGGTTAAGCTGTGAGTATCTTATGCATATATTAGGGACAGTGTATGATTTATGAGTGGGGGAGCGAATGTCTATATTATGATGAACGTTGTGATTTGTGATTAGACTTATGAATACTATGATTCATATATTAATTATTTCTCATAATAGCTTCATAATTTTCTGATTATTGTTCATGAATAATCCTTAAGTTATGATACATTTTTAGTTTAAGATCTAATGCATGAGAGAGACAAGTATGATTAGTGTTTTCTGTTTTGTTGAATGAAAGTAAGCAATACTTGATGCATTTTTGACACCTACGTAAGCTTTGAGCCTAAGAGCATTCTTTATATATATGTTCATACATATATTTTTGTTATGTGTTATCAAACTTAGCTTGTTTATACTAAAACTTGCTTTTAAATACATGTTGAGATCACATTTTTGATGAATTTGTGTATAAATATGATAAGGGAATTTAAGATAACCATTTTTTACCTAAACAAGCCTACCTTAATTTTTATCTCTAAAAAAACAATTTGAGCCTTAACCTTTCTTTTCTTGCATAATAACATAAGCCGAATTTACCCTTTTTTGTTGATATCCTTAATGATTTTGAACCCCTAAATTGAAGGAATTATATCGAGCTTATTTGCATAGGATTTTGACTATTTCCATGAAAAGTTAATTAGATGATTCAAGTTGCATTATTTTGATTTTTTATAGAATGGAGGAGAAGTATAAAAGAAATCTCGTCTTTGATATTTGTTTTAAAAGGAAAAAGGAAGAAAAAAAGGATAACAAAAAAGTAAAGAAAAGAAAAGGTGATTGAAAGAGATGCTATTTGAATAAAGTGAATTTTGATTTAAGTTGAAACTTGTGTAGATAAGTTTGTATGATTCCCTTCAATTTATTTAGCCAAAAAGCTTCTTATTGTCATATCTTATGTAAATCACGTTACAACCCTTATAAAGTCCCTTTGATTTCTACATTAAGTTCATTTTGTTTAGTCGTGGAGATATGATTCTTGAGCAACCTTATAAAAACAACTTTCTATACTTTGATTTGAGAGCTTAATGAACCCTATACGCTTTGAGCGTATGGAGTGAAATCCTTGTGAGGATGTCAAGTCTTGTTCATTTGATTTTGATGGAATTGATGAGATGTTGTGTTTTAACAATGTGTCTTATGAGTGCTTATTCTCTCGATTGTTATTTTATGTTAACCCTTAAATGTGTATTATCTTTGGATATTTTTGGATAACATAAAAGGAAAGAGAGGTTTTTATGAAGATGATTAATGTATTGAATTGATGTATGCTTAAGGACAAACAAAAGTTCAGTGTGGGAGATAAATTGTTATCTTGATATATTATTTGATACTATCTCCTCTGTTTTGGATTTATTTTGGTGCTTAAATATAAAAATTAATGCTTATTTTGTTTTAGGAATTAAAAAGTAAAGATTACATCAAATTGAGACATTATTGGTGATAATTACAAATTTTGGATAAAGTGAAGAGATTACTGCAGTGGATAAGACTGATCATTTAAAGAGTTAGAGTTTAACTGAAAAACTTCCTTCTATCCTTATCATAAAGGAATTTGAATTTTTTTGGATAGACATCTTTACAAGTTAGAATTAGATTAGGATTATATCAGGAAAACTTTATAAAAGGGACGTTCCTCATAACAGAAAAAGGTTCTCTTTTCTTACGTTTTTCTCAATTCTTTATTTTTCTTTCATTTTTGTTGTTGGAGCAAAAGTCATTGTGACTAAAACTCAATTTTTGTGATTCAAAAGGACTCAATATTATAGTTTTAACTTTGTGAGGTTTTGTGTTCTTAACCTTTTATTCACGTTTTAATTCAAGTATTTCTTGTTTTGAGTTCTCATATTTCATGAATGATTAATATTGATTGATTTGACATTAATTTAATATCGATTATTCTATAACTATCCATGAATTCAATGATTCATAATTGTCATGAAGTATTAGTACAAGTAGCAAATAGGATATTTATGAAATTGTATATTTAACTTATGATAAACAAGAAAACTAAGTTGAATAATTGCAGCTATCTCAATTATTTAATTTAGGGTTAGTTTTTCCACTAAACTTATTGATATCATTTATTTAATATGGAATGTTATCACACTCAGTCAATTAATGATAAGTTTTGGTTTGGATGCTAGGTTTGAACCAATTAATTTAGGAAAATTTAAGACTTATTACGGCTATCCTAATATGTTTCAGACTAACTGCTTGAATTGTGAAAATATTCTTTTTACGATATTTTTAAGATAATTTAAAAGTTGGAACGTCTACTTTTTGTATTTGTAGCTAGTATTATAAAATTAAGTAAATTTTAATTACAATAATTAATCCAAATTAAAATAAAAATTTAACCATAAGAGTATTAAATGTAATTAACCTTATAGATAACACTTAGTAATGTAAAAAGTCTCCAAATTAACTCAAATTAGCTGAAATTACACTTATGCATTAAGCTTAAATAGGATTGGTAATAGATTAGGCCAGACTGGACATAAGATTGCATGTGTCCTGCTTGAAACCTCTTAAAGGGAGTTTAAACTTAATCTAAAATTCGATTAGGCTTGACTCATGTAACCCAAGTTTGAGTATGAATGATGAAGTTTTGAGCAACCCAAAGTTTGCATGAATCTCGAATTGCTCAGACCATGATTTTTGCATAAAACTCGAATTGCTCCGACCATTACTTGACCCTATCTGACTCATTAATCCTTCTCCATCAATTTCATTGACCTCTCTCCATTACCAATTCCAAAGATTCTTCATCTACATCCAGAATAATCATGTGAGAAAAGAGTTTTATTTATGTAACCCATCAAAATATAAGAAAATTCAAAGATTAAGTGACCCATCAAAATAATTTTATTGCATTGAGGAGGCAAAAATAGAAAAGAGGGAGAAAAAATGTAAGGAATATCTTGTACTAAATCAAATAGAGTAATGATGAGTGGGAGGAAATGCTATAACCTGCAAATTGTAGATTAAATCATTTGAAGAATAGATAGAAACATTTATTTAGTCTTTTATTTGTGATTTTCTGAAGATATTAAATCAATAATAGCATTTTTTCATGCATTGATATCTTTTATTGCATTGTACGAATTGTCCTATAAATGATACAATCTTGTAACATTACGTAATAATAGCTTATCAATAACAGTTCAAGTACTTTGAAACTAAAGGCGGCTGTTCGTAAGGACTTAGGCTATGTTTAGTTGGACGTAAGGTTTTTAATGCAATATAACGTAATGTAAATAGATGTAATATTAAAAAATTATTGTTTGGAAGAGATGAAATGGTTAATCATGTAATATAGTGAAATATTGTTTGAATGAAGAGTTTATAATGTAACATAGTGTAAAGTTGTTTATCATTTTATATTTCATCATAAACCTTCCAAATATGAGATTTTTTATTTTTACTGCTTAGGATGGAATGAGTGTAATACAAAACCTTCTTTTTCCATTTCATTCTCTTCCATTATAAACTCTCATCTCAAATGATGGAATAATATTACATTACATTTCATTCCATTAATAAACCCTCAACCAAACATAGTCTTATTAATCATTTAAACTAGATGCAACAATTTTGTAAGGATTTGTGATTGTTACAATAATAATAATGCTAAGTTTACAATTATGATATTTTATAAAGTATGTGTTTAAGATAAAATTAAAATTAAATATTAAATTCAATTTATGTAATTTTGATATATCTTCTCTTTTAACTAATTATTTTTAATTTAAAATAAGTTACGATTTCTTTTTTTCCTACTCTTCGTCTATTGATTTTTAAAATTAAAAGATTTATAAATAACTACATAACTAGATTACTCCGTGATATGATTTGAGTATGTTGCACTTGCATATAAAATATAGCAATGGACTAATTCAGGATTCGAATTTGGTGATCAAGTAAGAAGCTCCAAGTCGAGCCTAATCTCAATCGGGTTTCGATGACCTAAAGCTCGATTGAGTCTGATCATGCTCGAGCCTAAGCTCAATCAAACTTCAATGACCTAAAGTTTGATTGAGTTCGATTAGACTTGAATTAAGCTTGATTAAATAAATATTTAAAATAATGTTCTATTTAAATTTAAAATTTAAATTAGACTAAATTTAAATTTGATTAATTCAAAATAAACATGATTAGATTAAATTGGGCAAACCTTGCCAACTCCGATTGCTCATGCTTGGAGAACCTTGAGTACTTGTCAAAGCAACACTTGATCTTAGGTGATGGGCCACCTTGAGTACTGCCCGCACGGGAAGCTCAACTGGTTATCAGAAAGGAAAGTTCAGTGCAAGGTCTTAGGTTCGAGTTTCGGCAGCGACAGTGTGAGAGTTCATCCAATGTGATAACTCCTTGTGCGCACCAAGAAAAAAGTTGTCTTTTTAATAACCTAAGTGAAATTAAATCGTGATTTACCCCCCTCATAATTCTATCGGACCGGGATGGGGGCCACCTTGGGTAAACGATTCCACCTTTTTGAGTGCAAGGTGATGGGCCAGATTGCTTAGTGTTGGCCCACTTTATGAGGAAAATGTTTACAGTCGGCAAGGTCCTACCAAGTACCAACCCTAGTATTCATGTCAATCAGTCCAATTCACCTTTGGGTGAGCGTACGAGATGGAAATTCATAGCAGTCTCATCTCTATAATCATAACATGGACAAAAAGGGTTGTTTCTACTTTCTACCAACTCTATAGGATTTCCACTCCAGGTCAGGTCTAAACCGAATGAATACTTCAACCTACCGTGAATTATTGACGCCTAAGTTTGAGTTGTTATGTAGGCGCCGGAAAGGAAACAATACTTGAAAACGTTCGTAGAACAATGGATCTGCTTTGCTTCCTTAAACGAAACTAACGTGTGATTTAGCAGAGTCTTAAGATACACAACAGCACTTTAATTCTGCTTTAGGGTTAAACCTGCAGAAAAGAACACAACCCCGTCACAGGCAGTTTCTAAAACCTGACAAATTGAACTGATATATAAAATTGGAAAAGAAAATTTAACGTCGGTGAGTCGGTGACACCATTTTTTTCTTTAATGAAAATGGTAAAAGAACTTGCTAAAACCAGAAAGTGAGTTGTTATATTTCAATTAAAAAAATGCTTAAAGAAAATGGAAGTTGCTCAACCTCCTATCCTATCCTAGGATGGTGATGTGGATGACCAAGAAGTGGGAAAATGAGAAAGTCGTCGTCCTTGACGACGGCTAAATACTAATACATTTGCTTGGGGAATGGGAACTCTAGAAACCACCCATCAGCAGTATTCAGCAAACAAGAAAGGGTAAGTTTGATATTTGATATGAAAACGCGGCTATAAGACATTTCCATTTTGTCTTTCCTTCTACACGTGATTTCTTTTAAATTTCTGATCATGATAGTCGCCGACGTCGACTCGATGTGGTCCCGTCAAAGAACAGACTCAGTAAATAGGACAAGTAACGGTACATCTGGTAAGTTTTGAAGTAGGGTTAATTGAAAAAAGCGAGGTATGTTCTTATGATCCTAAACTATCTTGCGGATATTTCACTTCGGCATAAAATGAGACGTTTCTCTTCAACTAGAATGCCGTCAATTGCCTGTTTCACAGATGAAGGAAAGGGTAGAGGCAACATTATCTAAGAGAATTATTAGTTGTTAATTGACATATTGCATTTCGGATGTTTCTCAAGTGAACTCCCAACCGCGAAACGCTAAACCGCAGACTTGTCATTTGTTTGTGTCCGATATTGGCATCCCAACATTTTGGAATGGGTCGTATGAGTAAGATACGTCTGTTAACGTAATAATAAAATGGATATGGGCAACCGAGTACTAATAGATAGGTTGCTTATTAAGGAATATGTTGGTTTGCTTCTTTTCCAACTATGTATCATCATTTCTGGACCCAAGATGCTTGGAGAACTTGAGGGTTTATTGAGTGAAGTGATTTTATGATACTTTTGTTGTCCTATCTATATCAAATTTCTCCATAGTGTCTCACTCTCTTTTGTAGTAGAGCATGTACTAAATAAGCTTAGGCAACAATGCTCTAACGTGCCATGAGGTACAAGAAAAGTAAACAAAACTGAGAATCAACGGATTTTAAAGCTTGAAGGAGACCGTAGGAAAAAAAAAAAAAACAAAGGAAAAACAGAAGCACATGAGATGAGAAGCTTAAATTTTTCTTCGCAGGTACGGTCCTAAACTGATCTCTCTCTCTCTCTCTCCCATGTTCTTGTCTAAGCTCTATCCCTTACACTAGTACATGTACCATCAGTTAAGATTGACGTTGGATTTGTTGATTCATGACAGTCGTTGGATTAAGGGAAACGGATGGTGATGATGGAGCTTGGGGTCCAATGATGTGTTTGTCAGCTTGAAGGCAGAATCACAATTATTGCCGAGTGGTTGTTGAATTTTGGGATTACTAAGGAAAGATAAAAGGGAATGAGACGCTACCCTTTTGGTCCAATTATATGAATAAAGAAGGTAAGTGTCCTGTACAAGATCTTTTTTACCTTAATACACTAGTTCGTACCAACCGTTCCACATTTGGAATGTACATTTTTTTGCTTATGTTAAGTGGGATTCTATCTATAATCTTTTTTTTTCCTTATTAGTTTGTTAAATGTAGAGGGTAAGATTTACTCCACATTATGAATATTTTATATTGGATTATGTCCTCGTAGGATTAGCTAGTAAAACATATCATTGGTCACGTTTTCTTTAGAAAATTTCTAATATTATTTTTGAATATATATCATCAATAATACACATGTAAACATATACCACGGGTTTAGGAAAGTTTAATAATACCCAATCTTACTTTTTTTCTTATTTAGTAGGAAGATTGTTTTCGATAAACTCATATACTTAGATACATATAGGATGTTTCCGATAAACTCACATGCTTAAATATATATAAATTTATATAAATAAATAAATATTTAAAATTAAATAACACATTCAATCTAATTAATGAATTGATAATAAGTTATAATAAAATATTATTTTTATGGCAATTAATATAAATTCCTACTCAAAACTATTGGTATTAGAGACTATCCCCACTCTTTACCATTGGTTATGCTGCATAAGGAATCACCCACTCCCCAATAATTTTGATTCTGCCTTGAAGCTGACCAAGATATTAATAGGCCCCAGTCTTCGTCACCAACATCCAATTGCCTTAGTCCAGCGGCTGTGACCTAGCGATAAATCACACAGCAAACATCAATATGGAGAATTCGAGTGTTCATAAATACTATAAGATAAGATAAGGTGCAACTCAAGTGTCTAATGTAGTAATAAGACAAGAATATGAGAGAGAGGTAAAAGAAAGTGGGGAGGATATTTCCTTGTTTAGTTAGTTCAATACTTTTGCCCGTAAAGTGCAATCTAACCACTCTACTGGTCCAAATCTATCCCCTATCTCCATGCTTCCCATGTGCTTCTTGTTCTTTTTTGGGTTTTTACACACTCCTTCCTCTCCAATATTACCTCTGAAAAGGATAAAAGTGTCTACTTTGTTTTGCTCCCACTATAAAGATTATCTTTGTTACTTCTGTAGCCTATCCTCATCCGACTCTTGCTTGGATAACCTTTGCCTGTAGGGTTTTGATCCGTTTCTCCAACTGGGTCTCCTTCTTTAACCTTATTAAACATGGTGAGCCCTGAAACTAAGAGAAATGAAAGCGTGCCCTGTGATTTCTGCACCCAGCAGACTGCGGTTTTGTATTGCCGAGCAGACTCCGCAAAGCTCTGTCTTTTCTGCGACCAACACGTTCACTCGGCCAACCTCTTGTCCCGTAAACATCTACGTTCACAGATCTGTGACAACTGCTGTTCAGAGCCGGTTTCGATTCGCTGTTCGACGGATAATTTGGTTCTTTGTCAAGAGTGTGATTGGGACGCTCATGGAAGCTGCTCTGTTTCTGCTTCTCACGATCGCCAACCAGTTGATGGATTTTCCGGCTGTCCCTCAGCGCATGAACTCGCTTCCCTCTGGGGATTTGATATGGCGGACAAGAATTCCAATCAGTACGGTCACGTGATTAACAACTGGGATGTTGGTATACAAGACTTAGTGATGCAAATGGATCCTTGGGGATATAAATCTACTGTTGGTGGTGGTGGAGTTGGTTTCCAAGATTTGATGGTGCCAAACGAGAACGTGAATGTCTGCGGAAATGTGAACAACGGAGAGATGTTACCAGGGTCGAAGAGACAGCTGAGTCTAAACTGTGGAAAGAATAAACAAGTGATACACAAACAGTTGGTGGAGTTGTTAAAGAGAGATATCGTGGCCGGAGACGGTGGTGGAGAGAATCTTTTTCCGGAAACAACGAGTAGGAACGGTAATTGGCATGGGAATGTGGAGACAGTTGATTTTGGAAATCGAAACGGCGATGGTGTGGTGGCGGGGAATGGTGATAAAGGAGCAGCTACGACGAACCAGCCGTCTACGCAGCAACAGGGTTCGGTTCAGTCTATGCTTATGTTGCCGATGCAGGCGGATCCGAAGCCGAGTGGTCGAGTCAACGGTGGGGGTATGTTATGGAGTAGTAATGCCAATGCTCAAGGAACTCAGGTAAGCGTTAGATATCAAAGTTTAGTTTTTGGAATTGAAGTTGATTTATGTTCACTAATGTATAACAATGGAATGGATAGGAGTTAGGAGAGGAGAGATACTATTTTCCTGAATGTATGGATTCATGTGGGTGTTACTGCTTGATTTTAGCCTTCTTTAGCTTGGTTTAGGTAAATGAAAGGATTTGATGGACAGAAAGATGTCTTGTCTTTTCCAGTTTCTAACACTCTTTGCCTTTTTTCTTTATTTCTTTGTTGGCTCTGACGTCTGAACTATATTTCAATGAGCTTTCTCCCTGCCAATACCAGTATAAGGGATACTAATAACACATGAACTTATTCCTTCTCTTGCAGATTTGGGATTTTCATTTAGGACAGTCAAGGAAGCACGATGAATCTACGGAATTAGAAATTGCATTTGGTCCAAACAATGGAGGTTTCGTTATCAAGAACATCGATGAGCTTGTCAGGGAAACATCATTGGCTAACTCAAAAATGTTGGGAGACATTTACCAGATGAATTGTTCCATTACACCTGATGATATGTCATCGTACAATGTAAGTTATTATGCCCTCACATTCATGAGTATCCACTTCACCCGTCGTGGGACATGTTTTGACCTCTCCACTGTATAGTTGGTGAAGCAGGAACTGATGTGTTAATGGGAATTGCTGTGCACTTGTCAGTCTCCGTTTTAGATGGCAAAATCTTTGAAGTTTCTTTTGGAATTCTAAGTTGATAGAAGTAATAGAGGATTCTCTTTTTAACCTAACAGATGATTCCTTTTCAAGTGCATTGTTCCATGGTTTTGTTTTAAGTCTTCCTCTTCTGTTTTATCACCGATCCAAGCAACATCGAATGACTAAGCCTGTCTCAAAATCTCAGTCATTAGAAGAACACAAGCTAGATGGAATATTCTCTCCTCCTAATTCTTCATTACATAGGGAAAGCACTATAATTTTGATTATTGATGAGAATAGCTTTAAACCAAGGTCATGCAGTAAATCTAGAATGGGTTTTTCTATTAATCTTGGGTAGGGTGACTGCATCAAATGTCTGCAAACTAGATGAAGCTGTCTTGACCTCAACAAGGTTAAAATTAATCTTCTTCGTGCAGATTCTTTGTTCTTCTCTTGATTTTTTTCTTTTCTGAGCTGGCAGAATAACTTTGGTAGCCAAGGGCCAGCAACTTCTGAGAGCAACAACCTACCTATGACAAGGCCAACGAATGGTAAACTGAAAGGCCCCGGTGGCTTTGAAGATCTCCAGATCACGGAACAGTCTCTTTTTTTGAGAAGTGAAACCACGATAAATTCAGTGGCAAAGAAGGCAGACATGGAACTGCTTGTGCAGAACCGAGGTAACGCCATGCAGAGATACAAAGAGAAGAAGAAAAACCGGAGGTTCGTCATAATTTTGATAATCATCTTTAAGCTGACTTGACAAGTTAACATAATTTTAGACTTATCAACTTATCTTGTAAACAGATACGACAAGCATATTCGATATGAATCAAGGAAAGCAAGAGCTGATACCAGGAAGCGAGTAAAAGGTCGCTTCGTGAAGGCCACAGAAAGTCTTGATGGTTGAATTGGCAGCTCAGACGGAGCAAAAGCTCATTCCTTTGGCTGTATATATTATTCTCCATACACGTTTCTTCCACAACGATGTATAATTCAATAGTTCTTTTGTTTCCTTGCACTTAATCTGCCCTTCCCACATTCTCTCTACCGATCATGTGCTCTCCTTTAGTATATCTAGCTCCATATGGACAGAACCCTTTCGTCACATCTAGACCAGGTTGTTGAAAGCTGTTCATATGGTATCTTAGAATGTGTTTGGTGACATCTAGAAGTTTGTCTGAAGCAGCCAAGACTACTGCTGCTGCTGCTTTTGCTCTGACGTAAACTGTTGGGAAAATTGAAACTGCGGTTCGATTTCTTGCACATGTAAACTATCTTATTGAGATCCTGCCCGCTTGTTTCTAGTGAATTGACCCAGGATCTTGGCATAATCTTGGGATTTGATGAAATCCACTCGTATTTTAGACCTAACTCATGATTTTGACCTCACAACTTCTTGATTCCAATGTTCTGTTGGTAGGATTGAATTAAACTCGATTTTTCAAATCTAGATCAAAGTCTAAAGTTTTCTTTAGGCTTAAGTTTAAATTTAGGTTTTGAGTTTAGTAAAGTTAAATTTTAGATAAAATAAAATAATTAATTTTAAGTTGAATTGGACAGGAACCAAAGGGATGGTTAGTTGAGGAATGGAAATATGAATGAAAATAAATATAATAAGAAATAATAATGAATATTATCATTATAATTATAATATGTAAAAAGAATTAGGAAATAAAACTTTATTATA
>JANVCQ010000003.1:7814651-7838456 GCA_025531925.1 Erythroxylum plowmanianum | reverse complement strand
TAACTATAATGTAATTAATTAATTAATAATAATAATTTTTAATGGATTATATTGTAATTTATTATATTTTAATTAATTAATTATTTATTTATTTTAGTTAATGAATGAAATATATTTTAATTAATTATAATTTAATTAATTAATTAATAATAATACTTTAATTGATTATATTGTATTTAATTATATTTTAATTAATTAATTATAATTTTATTAATTATATTTTAATTAATTAATATTAAAAATATTTTTTAAAAAAAGACTCACTACTAAGAAATGAGCTTTATTCCTTTACTAAATGGAGGCTATACAGAATAGGGATATCAAACTATTGGCCCTATAATGATAATCAATAACTAATCACTCACTTTTTATTCCTTACCTATTAACTTCTTCCCAAACTTATCAACCAAGAACTCCATAGTATTGTTTTTGCATCAAATAGAGTCTCTAGACCTTTTATCAATAAAATGGGCTTCAATTTACTAAAAGAAAGAGAAGTGGGCCTGTTGAAACCCTTGTTCTGTGAAGTGAAGGTACTTCAATCTCATTTCAAGAATAATTCTACTTATGTATTAGGAAAGAGTCTCTTTACTACCTTTATTGAATTTCTTCATATTTCGTGTATTAACGAGATTTTTATTAAATTGTTGTTATTGTGCTTAAGCCTAAAAAGTTAAAAGATTCATGTTTTAAGAATAAAATCGGGAATTAGGTTTGATTGAATAAGATTTATGCTTTAAGAATAAAATCGAGAATTGGGTTTGATTGAATAAATAAGTTTGAAAATTTTATGAAAAAAACAAAAAGTTTAAAGAAAAGAAGACTTAATTTAATTTCATATTTATAAAATTTTAATATTATTTAATTTGACATTGAAAATTTGAGTTATTTAATTTTAAAAGAAATAAGTTCATTTAATATTATGTTTATCGTTAAGACTTTATCATTGTGAGGTCTAATTTAAATTTGATATATGTTTCCTTTTACTCTAAATTATGATTTAATATGAGCTTAGGCATGTAGAAATGATTGAAATTTGTAAAATTGGTCGACAACTGACAACTAGCAAGGACACTTTTGGTTGAAACTTTAGAGGCAGATTCAATCGAAAGATGGAGGGAATACTTAGAACCTTTGTTGTTCAACGACTTGCAATTCCCTACTATACATTATTCAAACTAAAGGTATAATCTTTTAAGTTTGACCTCTTTAGTCTTTCCTTTATGCAAACTTGTATCATTGTGCATCCAGCTTTTCAACAGTTTGTTCTCTTGGGATGGCTTAAGCACTTTCACTATACCTCTCCTTACCCACGATGAACCTTTCCAACCATTTCCATGTTCAACATGATACGATTATGTTTGTATCATCTTCAATTAATTACAATTATAACTTCTTGTCGTGATTATGGGTGTGTTATTTATGAGCAAAACCTGGAAGGTTAATGGTCAAACATTAAGTTGTAGGGCTTTGATTAGTTGTTCGTGTGGAAGTGATTGTACACTCAATTGGTCCGTATGGAAAGCTTTTCTCATGGAAGAAGATAGCTTTTTAACAAAAGTTGAAACTTTTTGCATGAACACCAAAAGAAGAGAAAGGGGAAAAGAAGTCTACATTAGTGCTTGGCTTAGTCAAATTTCACTCCTTTTAAGGAGATAGCATATCTATATGGCTTGTTTGGTACTTGATGCCTCCTACACTCTACCGACAATGCAAAGGTTGTCTGCAAGTGATGGAAGTAAAAGGAGTCCCAACTTTTGAACACCCGCTTGAAGTAAGTCAAAAAAGAGTAGAAGACTCTTCAAATGGACAAATGCACACCCCACCACCAATTATGTGAAGCTTTAAAAGACGAGTCTCGTCACATGCCATGCCAACAACAATAACAATCTTCGGTTTTCCTTAAAGAACTAGTGGGCCTCATCCACCCCTGATTAAGTGCATATGAGGGGGCTTAATCTTAAATCCATTTGCATACCCATAAATTCATAAGAATATATAGTCTATTTTTTGTATTAAAATATAAGTCACAGTCTATGTTTTAAACTATATAAAAAGAAGCATAATATTTTAAAACCTTCAAATTTAAATTACTTATTGATAGAACAGTTAATTACGTAAGTGTCATCTCATTATTAAAGTAGACAACTAAGCTTTATATTAACACTAATGTAAGTATTTTATTTTTTATTTTATCAAAATTATGTAGACTTACTATGGCGTTTGGACTTGAACTTAGGTCTGAATTATCCCGAAACTTATGATCTAATTCCAAACTCAATCGAACTTAAGTGATTCGGCACCTTGTTAGGTTCAAGTCAAATCCAAATATTTTTATTTTATTTAAAAATATATTTTTTTTGTTAAAACAATTTTGCTTATACTTGATACACTCGAATTTTGGATTCAACTGGATCATAAAGTTAAAAGTTTAAACTAGCTCGAAGCTCAAAAATTAAAAAAAAAAGTTGAATATGATTCAAACTCTAGTCAACTTTGCTTATACTTGATACACTTGAATTTTGGATTCAACTGGATCATAAAGTTAAAAGTTTAAACTAGCTCGAAGCTCAAAAATTTTAAAAAAAAGTTGAATATGATTCAAAATCTAGTCAACTTGGAAACTTTGCCTCAAATCAAACTAAGCTCTGACACATGCTACATGACACCAGTAAGTTCCATTAGAAAAAAAGTTCTTTTAAATCCTAACATTTGTATTAAAAAATCTTTTAAGATGTTTGTAAACATGGGAGGTTAAATAGTTGAAAATGACTTTTTTAAGAGTTTAAATGTCAAACAAAAAAAGTGGAAATGTGTATATAGATTCGTGTGTTTTATCTTTTGTTTTAATTTGAATTATTTAATTTAATAAATAGTTATTATAGTAATTTCACATATGATAATGAGACTAATCACAATAATAATTAAAGATACATAAGAAAAAATAAGACTCAATTATAGTAATTCAATCAAATAATTCCTAATCTATGAACTCAATTTGAAAATTTACTAGCATCTTTTGTAATAAGTGAAGATAAGCTTTTCATATACATGCTTCCCTTTGAATAAGATAGCTTTTCATATACATATTCCTTTTTTGCAGTGAAGAGAAATTATTTATATAATTTTTTTTATTGCAGATAATAAGGGACCTTAACGATTCAATTATTTCGTTGATTGGTACTTAATCACTCAATTATATCTAATAATTCCTTTTTGGATCACACATATGTTAAAAGCTCATTTCATGCTTTTACATATAAATGCAATAATACTCTCTTAAAAGCTTTTCAAAACTTTCTTCATTGCTAAAGTTTTTTTGACAATAGGATAAGCCAAGTTAGACTTGAGTTAGTGGACAGTAGCGGTCTAGCTAGAGTTTGAATTCGATTCCACCCGATTTGAAATGCTTTTTAAATTAAGAAATGCAAAGACGACATCTTTTTCAATAAAACGTGTCGTTTTATTTATAAAGGTCACATTTTGATATACAATTTTTTTAAGAAAATTAGCCTGAGATTAGTCAACCTAAATTTGGCCTGTTGACTTTGGTACGGGTCGAACTTAGTTGCCATTTCTATTCACAACTTATATATATTTTATTCATATCCAAAAGTAACTCAAATAGTGATTACATACATAAAATATATGTTACAATGGTTAGTTTCTAGATAGGAACAACTAGCTAATCACCTATTTTCAACTAGCTAGGTATCTTTCGATTGGGGTAATTGGACCGAAAATCCCTCAGTGACAACTTTTGAAACTCACCATCAACTATCTGGTTTTAAGTGTTTGGCTGGTAAGTGGTTCACGTGTTACCATATCAGGTAGCCAAATCACCCATTAAGGAACCTTTTTGACCCTTGGTTACGTTACAAAAATCAACTTTCAAAAACACTTTGAAACATTAATTTTTTAGAAGCATCAAAACACTCCATTTTTTTTATGAAACTTTATTTAAAATCATTTTAAAATTTTCTGAAACTTTGCGTAAAGATCAAGAATTTTCTTAGAGCTTAAAATACATTTATTCTTTATTATGGAAAGATTTAACATTATGTCCTGCGATATTACATATAAGTTCTCCAAATTTAGGTATGAGCTCAAATATTTGACTTTTAATAGACTTGTATAACTAACTAAGTGTTGGAATATTTTCTAAGATCAAGTTAGAAAAATATTTAATTTTTTTAGCTAGTTATTGGACTTTTGGTTTATGATAGGATCTCTTCGTTTTAGCAGGAGTACAATTAGGTGCTAAAGATGATGATATAAATGATGATACAATTATTAATAAATTGACTTATTAATTCCCTCAAAAAAATAAATTGACTTATTAACTTCACTTGATTTAATAAATTTATAAATGATCATTTAATTCAAATCTATTATTTAATTTTAAATAATTGTTTTATTAAATCTCTTGACATTAATATACGAATTGTGGTTTAGTCTAGTCATATATATATATATATATATATATAAGGTAGGCGCCTATAAAAATCACCCAAAACCAAATTCTTCTATTTTCAATCATATAACTAATATGTAAAGCGTATTATAATTTATAGTACGTGTCCCGGATCAAACATGAATAGGAAATAAACGAATAAATGTGCAAAATACGTTATTTCAGTTTCATGACCTCAAACAAGCTTTCCAAGGCTGAAATGAGTATAAATCTACAGTCACATTTATAGAATTTACTCACCGAGATGCGTTAAAGCCTTTCTATAGCTGCCTGTATACGTGAACCTTTGAACGGGTCAGAGTATTCTTACGTTCACGATTTGTTACAACAATTACAAGAGACCTTAACCTTCTTTATATAATATTCATATTGGGTCTTCCTATTGCAAGCTCAATATGGATCTGGTTTATACTAGTTAGGGTTTATTTTTCTTTTAGACATCGACTCATTAACTCAGATCATTTATTGAGCCACGTTATTATCTTTATCAGGATAAAATTACATAACCTAACTGATAAGTTATTGAAAAATAAAAAATTATAATTAATTATTGTCCACTCAAATAGGAAAACTTCAAACATAATATACTTTTGTGATGACTTTGAAATGGTGTTAGATATACCTGAGAAAAAGATAAGTAGAGAGTCGGACGAAGGAAAAGAATGATTTTGGAAAACTAAAGCAAGACCCTGTTCCTGCAATTTGGTTGACATATCCTTCCCCAAATCATTCACTAATGCTTCTTTTTCCATTTGGAATATAAGCATATTGAGGTGTTTAGTTCATCTCTTGATGATAAGAATTTAAAAAGAACTGCACGAGCATATCTAAGCAACTGGTAATATATTACATTATCTAGGCTTCCAACACATACCATTCCCAAGTAATTTTATTCTTAAATGCTTTGTCTTTGCGTTCATTGAAAGTGTCCGCCTCTAAGTTATTTAATGTCTGAAGATGCGCACAAAACAGTGCAGAAACATGAACATACGAAAAAGTTTCGTATTCTTACGAGAGTTGCGATATGCGAGGACGACATTGAAACTCTGAAAGAGACCACTTTCAGTGTTCAATATTCTACTAGATTTGTTTATTTCTCTTAAACAAACAGATTCCAACATTCACTGTAAATATATACATGTATGGTTTGACGCCGTGTATTTGGATTTATCGAGTATGATATATACTTGTGTTTGGAGGCATCCCATCTTCTGAGGAGGGAAAAGTAGAAAGAGGCGACTTGCTGATATGCTGTTTAGGAATTGTCTCTTGCGTTTGTTCCTGAATGGTATGAATTGTCATTGTCGAATAGTCGAATGGGTCTCAACTTGTGACGTAAACATTGCTTGCAACTCTGACATGGTCGGGCAGGGAATAGGGTTTTGTAGGATCTTGTTAGCGTGTTCAAAGTATTAGAAAGTAAGGCTATAATTATATTGCCTTGATTTAATGGTGTCCTAGTCCAACATTACTTAGCCTAAACTTGTCCTTTGTTATTCCATTCTAGGTTATACATTATTTAAAATTTGACCTGAGTATCCATTTGATTTGATTTTTTGTTTTTATTCTTATTTTTAAATTCAATAAAAATGAAATTTTATAATTTTCTATTTTTTTTATTACAAAGGAAAGAATACAAAGGCTATCATATATGACTAGGGTATAAAATCCAGCACACGTCAAGGTGAAGAAGCTCCTGGATAGCCATTGGAGGCACCCGAAGGATGTGTAGGCCCGAATATAAAAAAAAAGCACAAGCCGCCAACCTGTCAGCACACTGATTCTCCATAATTTTCTATATTTTTTAAAGACCTCTCTCTCATTTCTTAAAAAAAAGGTCCCACTTTTCGTTTTTCACAGTCAGGCATTCATACTTCTTGAATTGTATCACTGGTATGCTCTTTGGAGCTACAAAAGGAGCAATCTTCTTCCTTTGTTTTTTTCTTTTCTTTTTGTGGGCTCTATAAATTCCGTAACCAATGTTTGATTCCATGCTTCATACATGCTTTAAGCAAATCAAGCAAACCCCTTCCGCTCTCTCTCTCTCTCTCTCTCTCTCGCTCTGTGTAGAGACATAAGCATCTCGACTCTTCTTCAAGCTCCCTGAAAGAAACACCATTTGTAGTACTGAGATGGCCACGTGCTCTCTGTCACTTCTTCTTCTTCTCCTTGTTCACCTATTAAAGTGTTCTGGACCTGTAAATGCAAACGAAGAAGGTAAACACTTGAAGTGTATTAATGTCATTCTGTCAACTTTTGTGCTAGTTTTTGTCTGTTTTCCTCATGAGTTCTTTGCTACGTAAATGGGCAGGAGATGCTCTGTACGCGTTGAGAAGAGCAGTGAAGGACCCGGGACTTGTTCTCCAGAGTTGGGATCCGACTCTGGTGGATCCTTGCACTTGGTTTCACGTCACTTGTGACTCTGACAATCGTGTCACCCGACTGTAAGCGTTGAACTTGAAGCAATTCCTTTATTACTGCAGATGGTGTTTTCATCTGCTATTTATTTTCTAGGCACTTAAATCAGTAACTTTCCTTGAATTTAGTCTAAAAAGTTGTTGACAAGCAAGTTTTGAACACTTCTATATGTTCAGTTAGGGACAAGCAAGCAAGGCACATACCCCTTGAGATTTCGACAGGAACTCATTTGTGGTTCAGCTTTCTCTTGACACCTACCAACCTATTCTTGTAAAGAACTCGAGAACAGACAAGAACTAATCTTTGTTTCAACAAGAAACAGAAAGAGAGTAAAACCGAAGAAATGTTAACAGATGAACATAAAATCACAAAGAATAAAGAACAGAGAAAATAAATGTCTTCACTTCGGATGCTTCTGTCTTTACTGAAAGACATATTGGTACTGGATGTCTGCAGGGACCTTGGAAATGCAAGACTATCGGGCAGTCTAGTTCCGGAACTAGGGAAGCTTGAGCGTCTTCAGTATTTGTAAGCAACTGAATGCATTATATGCTTAAATTCGAAGTTCCCAGCAATTTTGTTGCTGATGTTTGAAATTATTAGATTGAGTAGGAATAGTTATATGTATTACTTGGCCTTGGCTAGATCACTTTTGCATTCAAGACTTCTGAATTGCTCATTAGGTAATTTAAGACGGAGAAGATAATGGAGTTTTTTTTATGATCATACGGCTTCTGATGGGTGACTGCCGGTGCTTACATCCATGGGATCTGTAATTCTTGAAACATTTTAAATCAACCTTTGGTTTCTTGTGTAGGGAACTGTACATGAACGAGCTGATGGGTCCTATACCGAAGGAATTTGGAAGATTGAAGAGCCTTGTAAGCTTGGATTTGTACCATAACAACCTTACTGGCTCAATCCCTGCTTCACTCTCCAAGCTGTCCAACCTTAAATTTCTGTAAGAGAAAGCTCACGGCTTTCTTAAACTGTGTGCTTTTGTTTCGTTTGACGTATCAATGTGGACTGATGGGTCACTTCATGCTAACGCAGGAGACTGAACGGTAACAGACTTAGTGGAAGGATACCTCGAGAACTGATGAAACTGGGAAACCTCAAGATCCTGTAATTACTGTGGTTTGTGTTCGAAGGAACCTTCTTATATCATTCTTTACGCTTATTATGGTAATCTTAATGCGCAGGGACGTATCTAATAACGACTTATGTGGAACCATCCCTACATCAGGATCGTTCTCCAAGTTTACAGAAGAAAGGTGAGTAACTAGTGATAAAACGTAGCAAATGAAACCGGTTTTCGTAAAAATCTGGTTTAATGGTGGTTGTTGATTGTCCGAAAGCAGCTTCGTGAGTAACCCGAGGTTGGAAGGGCCTGAGCTAATGGGGTTTGTGAGATATGAGACAAGAGGAAGTTGCAAATGAGAGGGGCCAGCTGAGGAGAGGCAATTGCCAATTTGACTTCGATACTCAGATGTTGCACATACGCGGAAAGAAAGCTCCTAATGTGGGAGACAGATCGTCTCTTGAGATGTTTGGCTACGACTTGTCTTTGGCTGTGATACATGAGTCGAGTTGACCATGTAAAATTTTAATCAAATCAAAGCTAATCCTTTTCCTGCCTGAATAAGGAATTGAATCTTACAATTCTCTACAACAACGGCCATACAAATTCCGCCGAAAATGATTTAAAGAGGGAAAAAATAAATACATAAATAAAAAGTATAAATAAAGATTAAAAATAAATAAAGTTCAAATGAATATTAAAGTAAATAAATAAAAACATAAATATATAAAATTATTTGAAATTAAATATATATTTTCTTAAGATATATAAAAGTTAAATTATGTAAATAAATACAAAAATTACAATTATATTTGAATTTAAATAATACAGTATTGTATAAATATAAATTAATTAAAAATAAATATTAAACCAATAAAAAAAGTTGAATTGAACTGATTTTTAAAAAAATTTTACATGACCCAAATCCATTTCTTAAAATTTAAAACCTAATTTTTAAATTCAAACTTGATTTATAAGCCCTTATTCTTAAAATTCTAAATCCTTTAACTTTCAAACTAAACTTACAGGTCTATGATAAACATAGATTCACTTTGGAAAATCTCAATAAGGAAAACATTGGAGGTGCTGCTTAATTGTTAATTCCATAAAAAAAGAAGAAGCTGAAATCAGTCAAAATATGAACATGGACTAATGATTCATAATAAATATACAGCTGCAGATTGGATATTGAATCGCCTGATGAAACTAGCGGATAGTATAGGCGAAAGACACAACTTTTTGGTGGCTTGTGCATTTATGCCTAATGTAACCGTCTTGCCAATACTAGCTTGCTGTTTTCATGCTAATTCATAATTGATCAATCCCAAATCCAAAATCAATCGTGTTGACATTAATGGAGTGCAGAATGAGAAAATTAATGTTTGAGTAGGTGAACCTTTTAATCTTAAGACTTCCTCCAGCAATGGGTCGGGTCTAAGGAATCAAAGCTGACCGTTGATTCCAAGAGGACAGTAATACATAAATAAAAACTTCTTTTTCCATTGCAGTAACCAAGATGAAGTAGTGCAAAATTTTCCAGATTGAGAGGGCGGGATGAAAAAGGAGATGGGACATTCTATTAATTTGTGGAGATCATACAAAATTTCTTCACCGATCAGGAATTATTCAATTGATTGATGTCGGGTGATCATCGTAAAAAATCAGAAACGTATTGACAAAAAGAAATAGCTTGCAAAAAAAAAAAAATTCATATATACAGATATGCACCTCTACTACGCGATGAAATAATCTTGCATTCTCATCTTCCGCTGGCCAAACAAAAATGAAATCTCACGACTACAAACGAGCAAAAATAAACCTGCAGGTATGTTCATCAGTCAACATCTGCAAACAGCAAAAACGATTTCATCAGCATTTTTTTAATTCAAAAGGGGGCATGCTTGAATATGAACAATCAAATAAGCATACACACAATTTTCCAGCAGAGTGCGAATTACCTCTGATTTGAACAGTTTGATTGACAGTTTCAGGACCAGACTGCAATTTCTGGGTATCAGATAAAGCTATTGGTGTCAAAGGAGGTGAGGCATCACTCTCAGTAATCTCTGCATTACGGATAGCTTCCAGAGGCTTTGATACATTCAATGCCATTGCTCTAAGACCACTTGAGGGTATGGAGAAACTTCGAGTCACCACTTGGGAAGGGGTTGGCAGTGGAGAGGCAGCTTTGGGCACCAATGACTTACCAGTAGTAGGAAGCACATTAGCTTTGGGCATCAATGGAGCCGAGTGACCCACCAAACTCACAGGTTTGGACGACTTGGAGGTTGAATTGGCTGGAGGCCTGGGAAGCTCATGAAGCTCACTTATTTTAGGTGAAGACATGAATTTGGGGGAAGCAGAAGGAGATGCTTTTGGGGATAATTTAGGAGACACTTGTGGTGGTGATGATGACAAACCCCTTGAATTCTGCAAAAGAGGTCCAGAGAACAACTGAGGCTGTTCTACAGAGATTTGCTTAGAAGGCCATGGTCCACCAATGGGACCAGAGAAAGCATATCTTTTGATTTTCTTATAATCAGAAGCACCAAGAGGGTCAGGGCGTGAAGCAAAGAGCCCATCAGCTAGTGGTCGAGGCAACTGAGTTGATGTCAGATTATTGTTGCTTTCTCTTAGTGCTGACTGCACATTTATAACAGTGGGGCCAGAATGCTTGTCATCAACAAATTTGTTGTATTTCTTAGGATCAAGGGGAGATGAATGCCATAAATTGTTTGGTCGTCCGCTCAAACTAGTCTTTAATGTGCGAGGAACTAGACTACCAGATGCTGTGAAATTTGAATTCTTAGCATCAATTGGGGTGGGCAATACATAGGAGTTGAACTTTCTGGTAGATAAAGGTCTTTGCTTCAATTTGTCAGCTGGGGTAGATTTGTTATCAGCAAATAGTGGGGCTGATTGGCTGCCTGCCCTAATTTCTCGCCTATACGAAAATGATTTTCTATAACTTCCCTCAATAATTTCCTGCAAATATGCCAAAGACGCATAAGCTAACCAGCAATAAAAGCTCAAGTGCTTCACATATTGCATTTGAATTGCACCAGAGTAGAGATTCTTTGCCAGCGTAATCTAGCCCAGCTCATTTAAGTTCTCTATTTACAAATCCCTTATGTAAGTCAACATTTAGAAGAATACATTTTAATTACACAACAAAAGAAAATGATGAGAAGAAAAAGTGTGGAACAGTATGCATGTTGAGATTTCAAACATGGGATCAAGCCAAACTTACACTGCTAAACCAATTTTTTGGTCATTAGCTCAAGCATAATAGTACACTAACATACAGGAATACCATCTTCAGAAAACTCTCTAACAAGATCATGACACTGGATTCGCTTAAAGGCTTAATCACAGATGACTGATTTAAAATTACCCTTATTAATAAGTTTATAAATTGATACACAGTAGATTTTGTTACCTTTGATGTTTCCACTGGTGCAATACTGGGGAACGTAATGTCTGTCATATCCACCTATATAGATTGACATATAGTTAGATGAAGCTCATAGGATGTTGAGGCCATATTCCACGGATAAAAAAGAACAGTCTAGTATACAATAGATCGACCCTGTCCAAAACATATGAGCTTATGTCCTAAATTGATGCTTTTGTCAGTAAATACAGTTGTTCATTAGTTTTAACCCAATGCAATGATTCAGTTAATCCCATACCTCTATGCTTTTATCCCTTTTAAATTTATTCAATCACAGAAAAAAAATAAAATACATGATAGAAAAATATTGACTTCAACAAACTTCACTCCAAGGAAATGAACTACAAAATAATAAACTGGAACTTATCATGCACAACAATTCAAGTACCGCAGCTAACAGTTATTTTTGTCAAAAAAGGAACACACTGATCAAAATTTCTCAAGAAAAAGTAGGAAAACGTTTAACTCTTCACAAAAACATTTAACTCTTACATCCATCGAGTTCCCTGATGTGGTAACAATGTTCTCCGGGTCATTTTGTCGATAATCAAAACTCAATTCCCCATCATCGTGCGTGTCATCATCATCATCATCATTGTCATCATCATCATTATCATCAGCAGCATTATCTCCGTCATAATCTTCAATTCCAGTAAAGTTGTAATCAATATGTTGTTGCTCAGTGACTGATTTGACATGTGGCTCAACTGCTTCTAGAGATTTAAGAGCTTTCTTGAAGAAGCATAACTATGTTCAAGCGACAAAAGGTCAGAGGCAATCACCCAACAGAGTGAACAAAAAGTATATTAGCGGACAGAAAAATAAGTAACCTGAGCAGCATGGTGTCGAGCTGCCTGTGTAAGAAGACTACGGGATTGTCCTTGCTTCAAAGATTTCAGACGAAAGACAAATAAAGCTGCTTCGTCATCATATTCATCATGAGCAGCTTGTAAGTGCTCCACAGATACACTTTCCCCCTTTCCACTCCGTCCCCTTCCTTTGTCTCTCAGTCTTGTTCGAATGAACTCATATATTTCCCTGTAGGTCAAGGAATAAAATGATAAGAAATCCCCCATTTACAACCCAATGATAACACTCTTTTCTGAAACGGGACCCATTTGGGGGATGGTTACATAAATGCTTCGAGAATGAGTTTGGGAAAGGGTTGACCTTTTCTCATCGCATTGATGCTTCATCTCCTGCATGAATTTGAAAGCAGGAAGTTGAATTACTGTTAATTACTTCAACAAAATCAGGCAAGCAAGTAAACAAGAACAATGCCAAAAAGAGAAGAAGCATCAAAGTCATAACAAGCAAGGATGTATTAATTTTAAACCATTGATGCTTTTACAAAAACATAAGTATAAATTTGAATCAGTGGATTACACTGCAATGAAAATAGGGAAAAACCTAAGATAGTTAATGTCTTTGACCATACTCGAATGGATGCTATAAAAATATATGGTAGATAAAGCTCCATAACTGTATCTTAGCTCCTGTAACCTTATGATGTTATAAACTCCTAAGATATAGCAAAAGTACAGCAAAGATATGGTGTATGTTATAGTAGAACGATGATTAGAAAGACAAATGCCAGAGAACATAGAATTTTTCAAACAAACTTTCAAAACTCATTAGAATAATATCAAAGAGTCAAATAACAAACCTCAACTGTTCGAAGCTCATTGAGAAGAGATTCTGAAGGAATTGTGATTGTCTGGAATATATGAGAACGCTGAAATATGCAAAAAGGAAAATAGTTACAACGGGAGACATTTGCATATATGCTTATAGTGTGCTTATAGAAAACGCCTTACATAGCTATCAACAAGTTTCTGAAGTTCAAACTGCACTTTTCCCAGCATCAGAAGGACTTTTCCTGAGAAACAAACTAACTCTTTTCGTCATAAAAAAATATATTGAAATAAACAAAAGATTAATTGAAATCCAAATCCTAGATTATCAAATGGTAATGACTATGAAATGCTTCTTCATTATTCTACTAGAATCATACATCTTAACTAGTTTACTCTGGTAATTACTATGAAATGGCAGAAAATGACAGGGAGAGAGTTTGGTGGAGGAAAGGAACAATTTTGGAAAACTAAAATGATACCCTGTTCTTGCAACTTGGTTCTCATATCCTTCCATGAATCACTAAAATAATGCTTCTTTTCTTATGACTTATGGAAGACGAACTTAAAAATTTTGTGCCAACTTACCGCTTTCCTCATCATCATTTAATGCAGTTTTCTCAAGAAGACAAGCACCCATTTCCCGCAATGATTCAGAGAATTCTGTCAATAAATGAGAATATAAGAAGGATAACTCTGGAATATTGGCAAGCGCTCATCTATCAGTGTCATTGTACCCTGATCATCCAAAAGCCTACTTCCAACTAACTTCAAAAATAAGCACCACAATTTGCGATTTTCAAGAACAGTAAACTAGGTCAACAATTGAGTACGCTAGCATTTTGGTGTCTTTGTTTGATTTCACATAATACTTCAAATCTTCAATGCAAACATGACAAGAAATGACGCTGCCGTTGTGTTCACTTAAATTAACGTGTAGCAGAGGAATTAGATCCAATATCAGTAGGAAGAATAAAGAAACAAATGAAGAAAGTACCGTAGGCACTATTAGCAGTTGCTGCAGCAGCAGAGAGTAAGCTATCATAGCAATCTCTCATGTCTTCCATGTCCTGATAAAACAATAGAAGACATAATTATCCACATTAAAAACAAGTAGGTTAAATGCAAGGTAATCAAAACGATAGATTAGGCCATAAATTTCCAAACATGCAATCAAACAGCCAACATTTCCTATTCCAGAACGCGGCTTTCAATTGCTCATCAAAAGTAATCATCGCTAACCACTTAATACATGTAGCGAGATACCATTTTGTTCTTTTTATTGTTACCATTTCAAGAAAGGGGGGAAAAAAAAAAGTAACAGGTCTTTACAAGCAAAAACTCCCAACCTCGTTGACAACTAAGTAGCTAATTTAAGCAGATCGCAACCAAAAAAACTCAAAAACTAAAATAAACCAAGTAATTGGAAAATAATCAAGCAAATCCAGTGTATTTCACAGTAACGACGAACGCCACGTCCAATTCCCAAATAGAAGTAGAAAAATAGAGCACCGGAAGTCGAAAATAGTAACAACGGGAAGGCGGCAGCAGAGTATGAAAAATTGAATGGAGAAAATTATCCATCGAGTTTCTCAGCAAGCAAGCAAGACATTAAGAGATGATGCGAGCAAACCTGAGAAGCTCTAGAAATCTCGTCCGATTGACGCAAAGGACGAAGATCCATGTGTTCCTTGTGGTGGTCTCCATGTCTATGATGAAGTGCTAATCCTCTCAATTTCTTCAGAGAATTCTTCATTCTTCTCCGACAATCGAAAATCAAACAAAATCCTCAAAACCACGAAAGCAATCGATCAACAGTCTTAGAGAAAGGGAGAGACTGATTTCTTTCTTCTTTTTTGATTTTTCTTCTGTTTCCGTTTCTCTCTCTTTCTTCTTTTCTTTGGAAGTTTAATGAAAGAAGTGAAACCAAGGGCAAGCAGCTCTCCGAAATAAAGACAAATACTTTCACTTGAGAATTATAATTTTTATATTTTCTTTGGTCAATTTTCAAATTGATTGCCTTTTTATAATTTTATAGTAGTCAAATTCCAAATTTCTTGGTCAACGGTCAAATCATAACTTACCAATTTGCGTATTTTGCTTAGATGGTCTACATTAATGTGGCCCTTTCTTTTTAGTTTTTTTTTTTAAAATCTTGTGAACAAAGTAAGTTGAATCCAAGATGTATTCTTTTTCTTCTCAAACTTTACTAACAATTATTTATTTATTTATTATTATTATTATTATGAAATAATTGTTGATATGACAACCACTTAGGGTCTAGAAGAAAGATGGTTAAATATTTGTATGAATTTTGCACGGACTAATCTCGGAAGATATTGCAACCTTTGTTTTATATCAAGAGATTGAAAATTAAATTGATAAAATAAGATGTTTAAAAATATTTTAACTAGTATTAAATTGTTATAAAACTTACTAAATATTGAATAAAATTAAAGAATTTAAAATATAATCGAAATAGATTGTTTTTAACCATCAAAGAATTTAAAGTTTAATTAAAAATGAAATTGTTAAATAAAATTAATTAATTAAATTTAATTTATAAGAATTTACTAATTTGCAAAAATTAACAAATTAATTAAAAAACTAGTCAATTTTTAACAATAAAAGTTATTAAAATGAATCAAACTAAAAATGAAATTTTATCTTAGGATTGAAGCCACCCTTAGCGCTTTCTATCCGGTTGTATCAAAATAAGCCCGCTATCTTAAATGCATTAAGATAGAGAAAGACTGATATAAATGTTATGGGATATTTTTTAAACCGAAAAAGATTTTGAAAATAATGTAATGTTTAATTTAAATTTAAAAATTTAATAAAAAAATTTAACAGTTCAAAATTTTTACGATAAATCGATTAAACTGGTTGAATTTTCACTAGTAACAAGGTAAATGGTAAATACTTGTAAGTTATAAAAATCTCTATCGGTAAAGGTAACTAAAAAAAGTTGTTGGAAGAAATTTTAATAATTGATTTGTTGAATAATTTATTATTTAATGAGTTGCTATTATTATTATGTATATAAAAATTGCAATAATTATGTTTGATGTTGTATTCTTGTTTCATATTTAACGTAAAAGCCATGTATTATGTCCAATTATCCAAAGAATAAACCTACAATCAAACGTCATATACATGCAATTAGCCTTCAAAATGTCGTCACCACCTAACAAAATTGAACATTGAAGGCAGCAATTAACGCATTGGCACCACACCCCCACGTCTAGGAATCAAAACGTTGACCATTGAACAGGACTCCATTAACTTTTTCCCAACTCTCCTCTCCTTTTTAACCCAGCACTTTTCATCAAAGCTTCTACGTAATTAGCCTCATGATGCTATTAATTTTCCCCGGTTGACATCAGAACATATGGTTTTTTAGTTATTTGAGGTTAATTATAACTAATTGTTGCGTCTCAGAATTGAAACTAACAAAAGCCACAAGAGGAGGAAGAAGAAGAAGAAGAAGACGACAACTTTCAAAGGTCAATAAAAGCGTCTATTGCGGTTTCGATGTTTCTTATTTTCAAATCCAACATCTACGTATACGGCCATTCTTTGCTGGGTGAGCAGCGCACAAGATTAATCTGTTGGTATGGAAGTTGATAATTATAAAACTCAAAACGTATATATGCTTTCAAGATCAACTTGTTTTAGGATATCCTAACTTATAATATTCTTATTATTTGTAATTACATTCTCATCAATGCTAATAACTGTAAATCAGAAGAATCCTGTGACAGACTGCCAAGTGAGAACAACGCTGAGCCTGTCCTGACTCAACTGTTACCTATTTCTTCCTAATGCCTTTAAGAGTTGTTGAGGATAGTGGCATTTTGAATGATGCAGACGCCATTTTAGGCTTATTAGCCGTACGAAAGCAGTTGAATTATCAGATAGGCCCCCGGGTGTTCATTAATTTGAAGAGAAATGAGAAGAAGCAGCGGATACAATAATTCATTTTGTCTCTTCTGAAGAAAACGTACGAGGAAGTTTCAATTGGACCTTATATTCCATAAAAGCTTAAAGCTCCTGGAAAAAGCCCCGGAAGCAATTTCTTTCGGAGTGGAATGTATCAAATTCGTCGGAAGCATACATGAAAAAGGCACCCTTTGGTCTCTCGTATTCCTACACGCAACAACATGACTTCCCAAAAATGATGCAACGCGTATTTACATTGCATTTTCTTTTCTCTATGGTGAGTTCATGTTCTTTGGTAGATGACATGACGGCTTATATAAATTATTGTGTTTTGAAAGTGTGCTAAAAACTCTCCGCGTCACTTTCTCTGAAGGTGACTTGCGTGTGATAAGAAACTGATCAGTGTACATTAGTGTGGTGAGTCAGGTTAAATCACGAAGGAATTGGTCTACAAAGAAAGACGGGGGCGTGTTTACTCACCGACTCGTGGCCACCTCATCGTCACTCCGCCATAACATTTCAATTGTCAAAATTTGCCGTTACAAATTGTTCTCGTTCACACCAACAGAGTGAAGGGGTTTTCGGGGCTTTTGGGTTATGACTCAATTAATCCTAATGTTGATAAGCTCGTCACTCGGTGAATTCAACCATCATTCGTTTAATATTAATAAATAGTTTTCAGGGAATTTAAAGACTAATTTCAAATGATTCTATATACAATTATATCATCATTTTTCAATTTAAAATCTTAAAATAATACTATCATGAGTTTTATTTCTTCTGTAATTTATAATTTGCACAAAGTTATTTCATTTAACCTAAATTTATGAGAATTTTGTCAACCTAGTCTTGATATTAATATAGAATTTTACAGGGACTTAAGCAGAAATTAGACTAAGGAAAGTAATTAGAACATTATATTTCAATTCAAAACTTTAATAAAATAAATTACAGCCCTATTTTATTATATAACTCTTTAATTTTTGCCTTTTTTAGTATGAAATTTCTTCTTTTGTGAATTTTCAATTAAAAAAAACATAATATGTTGTAAATTACGCAGGTGGCTCAAGTTTCGGACTTGCCCTGTTAGTCACTTTCTCACCTCACGCAACCATTCCATTGTTTCCTTTTCTTGGTCCGGCAAGCTCGACAAATTTTCAGTTAAACAAAAAAGTCGGCATTTCTTGGGGTCAAAGCTTTGCCTCCCGCAAAGGACTTATCCAACTCTAGCGGGAATTAATCTAGGAGTGGATAACTTAAAGGTATCTTCCTATAGTGAGATCCTCCTAAAACACCTCGTGAATAAAAAATAAAAAAAGGCTAGTTTTCGTGTATAATGTTAGGCAGATTACGTAAATTAAGATTAAAAGTGAGCAGACCCAAAATCATTTGACATGCCCACCTTTTAAACTAAATTTAAGCGCATTAGGACCAAATCTCAGATTCCAAGAAATCTAATTGAGTCTGTTGACTTCACCCAGGGCTTGATCTTTTTTCCCTAGCCTAATCAAGGGATAGGCAATAAATCAGATGTTGCTCTTCTATCCTCTTTCCCCGAGTATAAAAGCATTTCTTGTTATGATATGTGTTACTGCATTTATGTTCTTAATATCCTGACATGTATAATTGCTGAACACCTTCAAGCACAATGCTATGTAAATCTCCAGGACATAAATCCAACCATGTTTTCCTCTTTACATTTAAGTGTACGAAAAGGTTATCCTAATTCAAGTTGCAACACTGTCATAGAAAACACAACTTTTACTATGCATTTCTAAAGTATATCCTAGGATATGAATGATATTATTACCAGAAATATATACGAGTTTCTCATCTGTTATACTTACCATAAACCTAGAAAGCATCAAACTCTCGCCAAAACCAAGTAGACAAAGGCATAGTATTTGAAGACCACCTTGAAACGTCAACAAACCTTAAAAAAGAGTGATTAACAAAAAAAAAATCCGGATGTTAAATCAAATATCCAGTCCAGGGAACTGAATCCTGAAAATGAAAAAAGCCAAATTTCCAGTGATCAACATTTTCTGCTGTTATTCGATTCTGTCTTCCTCTTCATTGACAATGCAAAAATGTACATCCTGTTCAATTCCTGAAACCAAAAGAAACATATACTTTCATAAGAGAAACTGAAGAAATAAATGCTTTAGAACTACTGAGGATAGAAACGGTCAATGAGCTAAAACAAATTCTTACACACAGGCATCCAGAAGCAAAACAACCTAAATTGAAATGATCTTTGCACTGATCTGCACGATCAAGCAGTAGCAGCCAATGGTACAGATCTGTAGCAAGCTCTCTTTGCTGCACGGACGATATCATCAACCTGCAGAACCCACAAGCCAAAAGAATAACAACATATTTCAAGGAATTGCTAGATATGCATCACAATATCACAGCACCAATATAGTTTCTATGTTTATGCACTAGCTTTGCTAAAAATGGCATTAACAGAAGAACATGAGGTCTTAAGCACATGAATGATCGGCAGGTGCTACAATCATATGGATCAAAAGATAAACATGAACCTGTGGTACAGCCATCCTCTCAAGATTGGCCGCATAAGGCATAGGAACATCAGCTCCAGCAATTCTCTCAACCGGTGAATCAAGATATTCAAAGCTCTCTTCAACAACACTTGCACTGCTTGAAAAAAAAGGTGCATTGTCTTAGTATTCATGGGGCCTAATTAATGCAGCGTAGATTTCGTAGCACTTAGGATAAAGAAGACAAACCAGATTTCAGCACCAACACCATGCTGAGGAAACCCTTCTTCAACTGTAACTAGTCTGTTAGTTTTCCTAACTGAAGCATTAATCGCTTGTCTATCAAGTGGCCTAATTGAGCGCAAATTTATCACCTGTAGCACAGATGATTAGATACAATGCCTCAATTATTTTAAAGACTTAACATTCTTTCAATTGCCAATTTACCTCAGCGCTAATTCCTTCCTTGGAGAGTATCTCAGCTGCCTGTACCAAGAAAAATCAGATGGCAGGATCAATTATCCCAAAAAAGAAATCACGTGGCAAGATAAAACATAGGACCAACCAATCTCATTGATTACTAAATATTGTATGTTACACAGTATAGCATATGATGGACAAAAACCATTCGAGGGATAACAAACCTGAAGAGCATAGCCAACCATCTTTGAAAAGGCTGTAATGGTCACATCCTTTCCTTCTCTTTCAATCTGTCAAAAGTCCATGATGAAATTGTAAATTAGATAATACATGTGTTATATTTGCATTGGAAAAAACAAAAGAAACAATTAGGGAAAAAAAAGCTAGAAAGGATACCTTAGCTTTTCCTATTGGAAGGCAAAAGCTGGAATCAAGTGCTTCAGCTGAAACAGGGAATGATTCACCATATCTGAAACACAAAATACCCATCAACAAACAGAGAATCAAAAGCAGTATAACTATACCAAGCATCACAAAGACCATTAAAACACTCACAATAACTCATTTTCTAGGAAAACAACAGGATCAGGGTCCCTTATGGCTGCTTTTAGCAGACCCCGGGCATCTTCAGATGAATACGGGGATAGCACTTTTAATCCAGGACAGGAGGCATACCATGATGCATAACACTGCAAGGGAATTCAACAATGTCATTTAGTAATTGCTCACTACTTCACACCAGCCATGCATCTAAATATATTAGATCCCCTTATAACCATTTCTTCCTCTATTGGGAAGAATATGGAGGATCAATCCCAAAAGTGCAGAAAACTAGATCGCCGAAAATGTCACAGAGGAAAATTCAAGAAAGACAATACCCCATAAAGTATGAAGTCAGAATGATGTTACGCAAGTACAACTTAGTTTCAGAAATAGAGCTTGAAGAATGGGAACAAGTTCCTAGTTTCTCTATATTTGAATCCATTTTACATTGTATCTCATTTCTAACATATTCTAATGCAAGAAAAGGAGGGTTCATAAGTATGATATCACAAAGATATAATTTAGTCGTAAACAGAGAGAGAGAGAGAGAGATGAAAAATACTTGAGAATGTTGGGCACCAACTCCAGCAGCAGCACCATTTGGTCCTCTGAAAACTATGGGAACAGATAACTGGCCAGCAGACATGTAGTTTGATTTTGCAGCAGAGTTGATGATATGGTCTATTGCCTGCATCAAGAGCCAGAAGCAGATCAATCAAAGTATCACAGAGAAATATAACCCTCAGAATCAATTTGTTTCAGTACTATTGCTGCATGAGTATTATAACTTCAACTCCAAGGTCTAGCTGTCACCTTAACTCACTAAGTGGAAGATACTGGGAAACTACCAATATTAAAAAACTAACCTGCATTGAGAAGTTAAATGTCATAAACTCCACTACAGGCTTCAGACCATGGTAAGCAGCACCTACTCCAATACCAGTAAATCCTGCCTGTTTAACATTTTATGAATTCGGTGTCTATAAGATGACATCCAATACCATCTACAAAAATAAATAACCATAAGGTAAAGCAAAGAACCTCCGTGATTGGAGTATCAAGAACTCTGTCAGGACCATATTTATCCAAAAGCCCTTTGGTAATCTAGAACAAAACAAAAAATTAAAGATGAATGTCAACGAATGAACAAATGCAAAGATGGCCTTTCTTTTGTCAAACATATAAAGAAATGATTGCCTTTTCTGCCAAGAAAGAATCACCTTATATGCACCCTGGTATTCTCCCACCTGCATTTAAGAGTAGAACAACAACGTAAGAACAGACAAATTTTGGAATGACACACAAAGAACCATTTGCAAATAAGTTCACACCTCTTCACCCATCAAAAAGACTTTAGGATCAGCAGACATTTCCTCATCAAGTGCAGAGTTCAATGCTTCTCTAACTTGAATCTGGGAATGAACAGTGTTTCAGAAAACATATCACTTTTGCTTCCCCTCTCAAATAAAATAAGCCACGATCTCAAGCCAATACGGAAAATGAAGTAATCTTCATAAAGCAAATTTAAGTCGACAAGGTGAAACTTTTTGGACATCTAAAGCGTTAAACTGCTCAAATCACTACCCTAGTTGGATCAACAAACCTATGCATAAAGCCAACAACAAAAAGACAAAAACAAGCAAAGTCGCATTGCAAGAGTGAGAGGCACGACGGCGTACCTCTTTAACACCAGTGGCATAACCTCTCCAAGCCACAGAACGAATCCTCTGCAGGGACTGCCCTAAAACCTGCACAAAAAATCCTACATCAGAAATCCAACTCAACAGAACTAAAACCTCAAAAAAGAACCAATAATTATTGAAGACGTATAATACCAGAAGAGGAGAGCTTCCAGCACTCGCTTTCTGCCTTATAATTCCCAACATCTTTACTTCTTCTCCTTGAAAAAAAAACAAACAGAAAACTGCAAAAGTCAACACACAAAAACCATCGGCAACTCTCAAGCCTTGAATTTTCGCCCAGCAAAACTTTATCAGTTCAGATCTACCCACAACGGAAAACGGAACCCAAATGCAAAAATTCCATTAAAATCGACTTCTCAGCTCAACGAGAGACTAAGTTCTGAAAGATATCATAAGGACAAAAAATGATAGAGACATAGGGTAAAATACCTAGACTATAGGAACCCAGAAGATAATATTTGAAGTACAAATAGATTAGAGAGAAATGTTGGAACCTTGACGATCAGATGCGGAAGCTGAAGAGGATCCGATCGGGTAGCACCACAGAAGTTGGAAGGCGGATGGAATCAATTGATATTACGTGCTTTATTTTTCAGACATTTTACTTATCTTGTTTTTTCATATAATTTCTGTTTCTTATTCCTGTTTGGGATGCTTGGTGATATCATGTGGTCGAAAAAAGGTTCTATAAGTGCATCGGACGGACGATAATATTCACGAGGGAAGTAGCATTGAAAAATAATAGCAGAACACGTGGAAATATCAACAAACTATTCATGCCCTAGATGGCTAGACACCCTGTTTAAATACTTTTATTTGGAGGTAGATGGCCTGGGTGAAGACGAGTAGGCCGGGCCAAATATGCACAACTACCACTAAAAAAACACAGGTGTCTTCTCTTCGGAATGAGACTAGTCATCAACTTTGAATAAGAATCATAGCCTCCCAAAACAAACTTCTTGTTTTTTACCTTTCATTCTTGAGATTATACGGACGATGGTTATATATATTCATTTACGTATGCTCTGCTCAGGCTCTCAGCCTCACTTTGTCACTCCAATCACCACTGACTGCGCAACTCGTGTCCTGCATCGTAGCCCAACCTTCCACAACCCGTAGAGTCACAATCCGTAGCCCAACGCCCCAGCCTCGCAAACAGCTCCACCTGCGTAGCTCCTTGTCGTGCTGTGACTTGTTAGTTATAACTGTTGTTGTATTGAAAATTGAAATACTTGAATGGGTGTTTTGAGTGAATCTGGATTGTGTTGTGCTAATTGTTGAAAATTGAAATATGAAGTTTGTGTTATATGAAGTGAATTATTGTTTCATCGTGTTACCAAGTCAAGTATGAAGTGAATTATTGCCTCCGAGATTTTGATGATTATGGATCATATAATGAAAGTATTGTTATCGTGGATCTCATTTTAAAAAATTGTTGTGTTGTCTCTTTTGTAGATTGAATCAAATCAATTGTTATACAAATATTATATTTAGTAATGTAATATTAAAATTAAAGAAATATTTAAGACGTGGTAATATTTAATAAATAATTAAATATACATCTATCTTTGGCCATGTTTGAAAATTAGATGATTGCATTAGTTGTTAGTTGATTCTATCAGTTGTCAGTTG
>JANVCQ010000003.1:7796525-7814551 GCA_025531925.1 Erythroxylum plowmanianum | reverse complement strand
ACACGTTCAAGTGTGGATCGGGGGGAGTGGCTTGTTAATCCTCCCTCTTTCTTGTTTAATTTCCTTTGAATTTAATTCAATTTTCTTACTCCTTTCAAAAAAAATAAATAAGAAGAAGAAGAAGAAGAAGAAGAAGAAGAAGAAAATTAACAATAATAACAACAACAGTAATAATAAGAATAAGAATAATGATGATAAGAAAAAGAAGAAAGTTAATAAACAATAGCAACAATAACAACAACAACAACAATAATAATAATATTCACAGAATAAGTAAAAATAGGAGGAGGTATCTTTAATTATTCCTGAAAGTGTAGGAATAACTAAACTTAGGATTAGTTATTCTGTATGTTATTTTTTAACCAAACAAAGGAATAACTATTCATTTGGAATACATCAGTAATAGAATAGCTATTCCACTCAACCAAACATGTCATTAGTGTTTTGCAATCTAATATTACTATTTGATTATTGTTACTGCTATTTTGTTTTTATTGCAATTATTTTAGTGATTTTATGATTGCTGACATTTGTAAGATGTTATTAGTCAATGTTATGATCATTTAATATTTTGTTTAGTATGTTAAGTTATAAATTGAGTCATTTATATATGAATATTAAATTTTAATAACAAATTTTTTTAAAAAAAATTGCACATTTACATATTACTGATTTATTGGCCCTTCTAATTACTTAACCCAAGGCCTGTAAAATGTTAGGAACGGCCTTGGGTAAGTGGCTTGTAAATGTTCCTCTACAGTTGGAGAGATCTTTGATTATGAGTCTTCATAAGTCATTCCTTTTCTTGGTAATATGCTCTTTTCCTAACAAACATCACTCCTTGATCTTTGGTTGGGCACACGGTAGCAAGGTGGCCGTATCCCTTACATTTATAGCATTGACGACCATCACCCCACATCATTGCTTTTACTCTGTTGTTTACAAGCGTGCCTTTAGATGAATTTGAGTATGGTTTTTAAAGTTGAGCTTAAGAGGAGCGAAGTGTTCTTGCTTCTAAGGATTGACTCCGATGAAAACCTCCTTCTTATGACTGCCTTTCCAATTGATAAGCCTCTTCTACATTATAAACCTGGGCGATGACCATCTTAACTGGGATTTCAGATTTTAACGCATTCAAAAAGCGAGCCAACATCTGTGCTTCTGTCTTAAAAGCCTTACTTCACACTGTGAATTTGTGGAATTGCTTAGTATATTGGTCTATGGAAGATTAGGGGGGTGCTTGGTTCATAAATGACAATGGGAATGAAAATGGGAATGAATACAGTGGGGAATGAGAATGGATATAATCATTATAATTATGATAGTTGGTTAAGATGAAGGAATTATATTTTAATTAATTTTAATTAATTATATTTTAATTAATCACGTAATTAATTATATTTTAATTAATCAATTAGATTTTAATTATAATTTAATTAATTAATTAGATTTTATGTTGATTAATTACTTTAATTAATTAATTAATTAGATTTTGTAATTATTTTAATTAATTAATTAATTAGCTTTTATCTTAATTAATTAAAGTTATTAATTAATTATATTTTATATTTTAATTAAATGTATTTTAATTAGTTACATTTTAATTATATTTAATTAAAAATTTTTAATTCAAAATTTAAAAAAATAATGTTGGTAGGAATCAAACCCATTCCTCCTACACATGGAGGGTATGGACCATTACCTTAAACTTGGGTATGAAAAAACTATTCAATCAATCATAATAATCAACCAACCACTACCTTTCATTCAATTCCCATTGATTTGTTCCCATACCCCTTAACCAAGCATCCCATCAGCTTGTCTTCCTGCAACCTAAAACCTTTGTCAAGGTATGGTGGCCAGTCACATCGGAGATCTTGTTGTCAATTAAATTCAATATCCAAAACAATATTAAACTCTAGAACGGCAAAACTGCAGCAGATTCAAGGAACTAAGGTCATATATATTATACATTCATTCAGTGTTTTACATGTACAATAACCTTTAGTCAGTCTCAATACCAAGCATGTATGAAGTTGTGGATGGTTCAGAGAACGCAGAGCTCCTGAATACTATATTCCTGGATAGTTGCATTTCATCAATTGAACCAACAAATAAATTCTGCAGAAGAAAAGATAGTTAGTGCTAACAAAATGAGGAAGGATGTTGACAAAAATTTATAGTATAAAGTTGCCATCTTAATGCTCCATTTTCACTCATTCATGCTTACCAATCCCACATTGATTCTCTATACAAGCAATTATGTTCTCTACTTCATAAGGAACCATTGAGTAGCTAGTATTCTAGGTTATTGATGCTGCTCTAAGAAAGCTCCTCATAGAGCTCAGGTTCTTAAATTCCGAAGGAAAAGAACATCTGCAATGTCCTTAGACCCTATTATGAGGTCATGAATTTTATATTTCATTATAATACTATTAAAATGATACTTTAGCAAAATATTTTTTTCCTTGTATTAACAAAATATTCATCCAATTGGCCTAGTAGAATCTGAGAATAAGCCGTACCTTGGTTGGCCTCAACCATCCTCATTCATCAATTGATAAGCTAAAAACACATCTTAAGGGCTTATCAATTTCTTAATTTGCCATTGGATTATTGTCATATATCTTATAGGACGTCCTCAATACACATCTTAAGGGCTAGGGCAGAGTGCTATATATATCACTTTATTAGGGCCCATGTAACAGATATTGACAATGTACACGTCGCATGAAAATGGTGAAGGAAAAAAATAAAAAGAAGAAATAAATATCAGGATTGAATGGTCACTTGGACTCAAAAGATGCATTTAAAAAAAGAAACTTGAAGAATTATATAATCACGTACTTTCTAATCCTTTGCCTATTTCCATGTCTAAACCAATCTTTGGTACCACAAGCTAGCAATTTTCAGGAAGACGACCCAAAAGCATGTTAGGGAAGGATTTCACTTGTTTACGACTCTAGTTGATCTCTGTATTTTAGTCCATCAGTAAAAGGGTTAAACTCCACTCACTATTAAATTTGAGATCTCACTTTCAGCTGAGCATTGTCTCTAAAAATAAAGACATATTAGGACATTTGCTGCACTTTTAGGCATGTGTGTACTGTCTACCACAAAATATTTGCAGAGTTTCTCAGTTGAAAAAAACTTCAACTTGATAAAAAGGTAGTCAGGTGCATTCCAAAGTAATCACTTCATTTGTAAAAGATATTGAAGGATGGGATTAACCCCAATTTCGTCCCAGAAGCTCAGAATGACTGGATATTGAACCTATATGACTTTTGTTTTGGTCATCTTTCTAGAATAAATGTAAGATTTCAAGGTTAACAACAAATACCATTTTTTTGAAAATCCAAACTTTCACCGAAATTGGATTAAACTTCCTTACTCTGATGCATGAGAATTACAACTAAAGAAGACAACTCCAAATCTTAATTACAATGCTAATATCTAAATGAAACCCAAAAAATGATAAAAGCAAGGCTTAACTAATAGATTATACACAAAGCAATGACAATAAACCTAAATAACTGCATGAATGTTTCTTTCCATCACTCAGATAGCCATCCAAACTGGGGACATAATGTATAGAGGAAGTCATTTTGCATATCAAAGATTAAAATGTCATGATCTTGCATACTGAACTAAATCTGATCCTCTAAATCCAATATCACAATTACACAAGGAAATCAATATACTAAATCCAGAAACTCAAAGATTAAGCACCTAGATCAAAGCCCATATTTACTTCTTTTGACCACAACGTCGGCAGGAAGACAAAATCCAATTACAAGCCAAGCCTCTTATTTGCAGAAGACTCAGATCGTATAAACATAAAATTACTTAAGACAAGTTTTCCCATAGGAAAAGTAGCAACACCCAGATCACAATCCATAAAAGAAAGCCAAAGATCACAAAGCATCCATGTCACAAGTTGCAAAGGAACTCCAAGAAAAGACTCAAGCTTTAGAAAAATCAACGAAAACCTATAACTAAGAAGCCAGTAAAATGTGGAAACAAAATAGAGAAACAGAGGAAAACAAACCTTTCCTAGCCAGCAGTGTCCCAAATCTGGGCCTTGATAACCTTGCCATCCACATTTAAGCTGTGAGTAGCGAACTCGACTCCAATAGTGGATTTGGACTCCAAACTGAACTCGTTGCGGGTAAACCTAGAGAGAAGATTGGACTTGCCCACACCAGAGCCATCGATCAAAGAAGACTACAAAGTGTGAGGGTGAGACGGCGAGAGAAAACGAGAGCAAGAAAAGGGCGAAGAAGAATCTGGAGAAAATGAGGAATATGAAGTGAATCACGCGGCAGTATAGACTTAATATTCAATATACAAAATGCATAAAAAGGGGGAGTTGAATTATTCATTCATTTTTTAATACAATCCCCTTTTACAAAAAACTTCTTTTAAAAAAAAACTTGCTTTCTCAAACGAATGTAAAACAGTGTTATGAAGTATTGTAATCTACTTCTAAGTATTTGTATCAATAATATAAATTAAAAGTTGAGAGATAAGAGTAAGAATTGACACAATAGTTTTATACTGGTTCATCCTAAACCGTGGGCTACGTCCAGTCTTCAGAATCTTTTCTGAGATTTCACTATACTTTTCAAAGATACAAGTATTCTTTTCTCCGAGCCTCTTCAGGTCTCTTACAACAAGTATTCTTTTCTGACTTAGCCTCTTCAGGTTATCAGCTTTTCTTCTTTCTACTGAAAGATGTTTCGAGCTTTGTTACAGACAATAGTAGCTCTAAATTTAGCACAATGAATAAAATTTCTAGCTTTGAAATCTCTAGCTTTTTTGAAAATTACTAACTTTTTTAGTCTTCGACTCCGACTCGTATTTATAGTCTTCGTCTTCAACTACTTCTTGATAACTGCTTCTTTCTTCTTATTTCTTGATCTTTAAAGAAACGGTTATTCAATTGAGTTCTGTAACTTACTCAAACTTACTAAAGGTTAAAAAGAAGACCTCTTTAAACAAGACCAACTCATGTGTGGATATATCACATATGCAATTGCAGTTCTATAATTTATTAGTAGCAATTAATCATGCTTTTCTTAAATTATATTCTAAATGATCGAGTAAGAACTTGATAGTTACTCAAGAAGCAAGTCTAGCAATTTAACCATAGAACCATGCATTATTCTGGTAGGGACAAGTCATTAAACAATATACATGCATTATGTCCTATTCCTATTTGACGTTGGTTAGTTAGTAACGTCAGTGACTTCACACTGGAGGTGCAGTGGCATGATGGCCTTGTGATGGCTAACTAGGGAGCTGGGGGAGAGACAGACGATGACACGTTACAAAGAAGAATAACAATTGATGAGAGTTAAGAGAGACGATACAATTATGAAGAATAAAATAAACGAAGAATGGGATAAGAGGGAAAGAGGCTTGTGATTTTAAAACTTAATCAAAAGCAAAATGTTGTCGTTTGCTTCTCTTTTAAAGTTGTATGTTAGTTAAATGACGCTGTTTAACTAACATACAACTTAAAAAAGAAGCAAAATGTAAATTCTGTTTGAATTACAACAAAAAATGTTGTTTTGCTAAAAACAAAATAAAATCTTTTGGCTTTTAGATATCTATTGGGCCACGGGTCAGGTACTGGCCAACTAGCCTAAGCCTAGGCTAGGCCCAAGCTTATTAGTTCGAGTTCGTGGCCTGGCCTATAACTACTCGGGCTTTTCTTACTGGGCCGATCGGGCAGGTATTTTTTGGCCATCTATAGGTTGCCTGTAATAATTAAAATTAGTGAATGAAATATTGTAATTTAGTGAAAATAAAAAATTAGTAAATGAAATATTAAAATTAGTAACCAAATTATGGCGATGAATTAGTGAATGAAAGATTAAAATTACTTTGTGCATAAATTGAGTTACATATTGTCACAAATTAGTTGTCATAAAATGGCTTATAAATTGAATTGTGTAATCATACAAAATGGATTAATTTATGATTGAATTATGTCTTTACATAAAATGGATTATAATTGTGAATTTATGATTAAATTATGTCATCATATAAAATGGGTCATAGTTATGAATTATAGTTGAATTATGTAATCATACAAAATAAGTTATAGTTATGAGTTTATATTTGAGTTATGTAATTACACAAAATATGTTATAATTGTAAATTTAAGGTTGAATTATGTAATCATACAAAATGGATTATAGTTGTGTTTATGGTTGAATTATGTAATCACTAATCATACAAAATGAATTATAGTTATGACTTTACAGTTGAATTATGTAATCTTACAAAATGACTTACAATTATGACTTTATGGTTGAATTGTACTCACACAAAATAAGTTATAGTTGTGAATTTTTGTTGAATTATGTAAACATACAAAATAGGTTATAGTTGTGACATTGTGATATAGTTGTGACATTATGGTTGAATTATATAATCGTACAAATTGAGTTATAGTTATAACTTTATGGTTGAATTATGTAATCTTACAAAATGAGTTATAATTATGACTTTATGTTTGAATTGTACAAACATAAAATAGGTTATAATTGTGAGTTTATGTAATAACACAATATGAGAATTTCTTGGATAAATGTGCTTAAGCATTAATTTCTATTAAGGAATCATTTATATAAAATCATGAAGTTTACTTGTATGCGTATATTATGTGATTGTTGAGAAACTATTGTTCCTCTATTTCTTCCTATTATTTTACATAACTTTATTTTGATATAAAGTTATTAAATAGAAGAAAGTTCAAGTACTATTGACAATTCAACTGCTTCAATAAGATTCGATAATCTAACTTAAGTTCATGCTAGATTTGTTCTTAAAATGAAGAACCATACCACTTGTTGATATTGTAACAAACATTTGAAAGGTGGGGGAATCACATTATTAAAGAAGATTTTAGCTGGGATAAAAGGTGACGTAGAACCTTGTAAGAAAGTGAGTCATGATGTAAAGTGGTAAATAAAGACTTCACTTTAAGAATATCAACACGAGAAACATAGAATACAAAAACTAAACCATGAAATTGGTAGTGAAAGTTCCTTTTGTAGTGGTCAGGATAATAATGAGGATGTTGAAGGTGATAATATTCCTACTCAATAAGAAGGAAATGCTGGACCTGATGTTAGAAAGAAGAAGACATGTGCCTAACTATTTTCACGACAATCAACTTCTACAGCTCAACCATTAATATGTAATGTCTTGCAATTTAAAGAAGCGACTCATAGCAATTGATGCATCTATGCATTTGTACTTGACTCAAATACAAATATGAGGGTCATAAACAATATCAAGATTTACTTTGATAGTTTAGCTACAATTTTCTTCTCAAAGAACAATAACAGTTGAAACACTACTTGTAATATCAATGAAAAGTTCAAAACAATTATTGCTTTAACAGGGTTTGCTTCCTCTCAACTTTCTAAAACCACATTATTGTTTATCTTAAGTAAAAGGATTAATCACTTTACATTCATCCAAATGGTTTAGAGAGAGTAAAACATCTAGTATATGAAAGAAAGGTGGTTAAAAGCTTCACCTTATGACAAGGATAAACTAATAGCAACTCAAATGGTTGATATCTTTCTCCAATTTCCAAATAACAAGGAGTTAGATTGTTGTAGTGCTATTCAATCTAGACACGAATACCTATATTATTTACATTGCTGTTAAATGAATTACTATTGTTTTCTCTAACTAAGTACTCAAGAAAAAATCATAATAGAACAGTGAAAAGTGTTTGTACTATAACAAGTTCCATCTAAGTCCTAGAAAGACCCAATCAAATATAAAATTTGATTATTTCAATCAAAATAAAACTTGAAAAGCTAACCTTTAAGGCATTCTAAGGGTCAAAAAGAAGACCTCTTTAAACAAGACTAGCTCATATGTGGATATATCATATATACGGTTGCAATTCTATAATTCATCAGTAGCTACTAATCATTCTTTTCTTAAATTAGATTCTAAATGATTGCGTAAGAACTTGATAGTTACTCAAGGATCAAGTCTAGCAATTTAATCATAGAACCATGCATTATTCTGGTAGGTGCAAGTCATCAAACAATATACATGCATTATGTCACATTCCCATTAGTAAAAACTACAATCACAAATTAGCCAAATCAACACCAAACCATAATACTCTTAACTCTCCAAACAATTAAATATTAATAATAAGCCAAATTTGGGATGAGAAGAGAGACTACCTTATTATTTATTGCGTTGACGTTAGCTAGTTAGTAGCATCGATGATTTCACACTAGTCGCTCGGTGGTGCGGTGGACTTGCGATGGCTGACGAGGGAGCTAGGGGAGAGACAGATGATGACACGATACGAAGAAGAATAACAGTTGATGAGAGTTAAGAGAGACAATATGATTATGAAGAAGAATAAAAGAAACGAAGAATGGGATGAGAAGGAAAGAGGCTTGCAATTTTTGAACTTAATCAAAAGCAAAACGATGTTGTTTTGCTTCTTTTTTTAAGTTGTATGTTAGTTAAACGATATAACTTTTAAAAAGAAGCAAAACATAAATTCTATTTGACGTATAACAAAATAACATTGTTGTTTAACCAACATACAACTTAAAAAAAGAAGCAAAACGTAAATTCTATTTGAATTACAACAAAATAACATCGTTTTGCTAAAAACAAAATGAAGTCATTTGGCTTTTAGATATGTGTCTGGCTACAGGTCAGGCACGGGCCAACTAACTTGAGCCGAGGCTAGGCTCGAGCTCGTTAGTTCGAGTCCGTGGCTTGGCTTATGGCTACTCATGCTTTTCTTACTGGGCCAGTCAGGCCACATATTTTTTGATGATCCACAATTTGTTTGTAATAATTGAAATTAGTGAATGAAATATTGTAATTTGGTGAAAATAAAAAATTAGTAAATGAAATATTAAAATTAGTGACCAAATTATGGCAAAGAATTAGTGAATGAAAGATTAAAATTACTTTGTGCATGAATTGAGTTACATATTGTCACAAATTAATTGTCGTAAAATGGTTTATGAATTGAATTTTGTAATCATACAAAATGGATTAATTTATGATTGAATTATGTCTTTACATAAAATGGATTATAGTTATGAATTTATGATTAAATTATGTCATCATATAAAATGGGTTATAGTTATGAATTTATAGTTGAATTAAGTAATCATACAAAAAGAGTTATAGTTATGAGTTTATATGTGAGTTATGTAATTACACAAAATATGTTATAATTGTAAATTTATAGTTGAATTATGTAATCATACAGAATGGATTATAGTTGTGTTTATGGTTGAATTATGTAATTACTAATCATACAAAATGAATTATAATTATGACTTTACAGTTAAATTATGTAATCTTACAAAATGAGTTATAATTATGACTTTATGGTTGAATTGTACTCACACAAAATGAGTTATAGTTGTGAATTTTTGTTGAATTATGTAATCATACAAATGAGGTTATAGTTGTGAATTTATGGTTGAATTATATAATCAACAAATTGAGTTGTAGTTATAACTTTATGGTTGAATTATGTAATCTTACAAAATGAGTTATAATTATGACTTATGGTTGAATTGTAAAATCAAAAAATAGATTATAACTGTGAGTTTATGTAATAACACAATATGAGAATTTCTTGGATAAATATGCTTAAGCATTAGTTTCTATTAAGGAATCATTTATATAAATTCATGAAGTTCACTTTCATGTGTATATTATATGATTGCTGAGAAACCATTGTTCCTCTATTTCTTCCTATTATTTTACATAACTTTATTTTGATATAAAGTTATTAAATAGAAGAAAGTTCAAGTACTATTGACAATTCAACTGCTTCAATAAGATTCGATAATCTAACTTAAGTTCATGCTAGATTTGTTCTTAAAATGAAGAACCATACCATTTGTTTATATTGTAACAAACACTTGAAATGTGGGAGAATCACAATATTAAAGAAGATTTTATCTGGGATAAAAGGTGATGTAGAGCTTTGTAAGAAAGTGAGTCAGTATGTAAACTGGTAAATAAAGACTTTACTCGAAGGTGATAATATGCCTACCCAGTAAGAAGGAAATGTTGCACCTGATGTTCGAAAGAAGAAGACATGTGACTAACTTTTTTGCATCACAATCAACTCCTAGAGCTCAACCTTCAATATGTAATGTCTTATAATCTAAAGAAGCGGCTCATAATGTAGACATGGCAATGGCTAGATGGTGATATGGCTTAGGTATAACATTTAATGTTGGTCAATCTTATTATTATCAGCCTATAGTGGATGTTATTCCCTCTTATAGTTCAGGAGATAAAGATCCTTTAATTGATGACTACAAAAGTAAACTTTTGAGCATCTATGTTTATATAATAAAGAGTTATTTGAATGAAAGAAGAGTGAATTGAGCTACTTATGGATATTCAATTATGTGCGATGGTTGGACAAATAGAAGATAGGAGCCTATTATATATTTTTTGTTTATTTTACAAAAGAGACAATGTTTTTGAAGTTTATTGATGTATCTGGACTTATTAGAAATGTTGATACTCCATTTCAGATATTTGATGAAGTTGTGAATGAACTTGGGCCCAAAAATATTGTTTAGTTTGTTAATAACAATGATTTTGGATACAAAGCAACTGAAAAAAGATTACAAAACATGTAAATTTCTTTTTATTAGATTCCTTGTGTTGCACATTACACTGACATGATGTTAGGAAATATAAGAGGTGCTAGATATTTTCCTATCATTAATGAGACTATAAAGAAAATAACAAAAAAAAGTGACCAAGTTTATCCACAATCATGCATGGGTCCTAAATTTATCAAGAACCGTTTTTACCAATGGTAAGAATTTGTGCCATCCTATTATTATAAGATTTGTAACTAATTTCTTATAACTTAAATGTTTTATGTTGATGAAGAACAAGTTAAGAAAAATATTTACGAGTGATAAGTAAGTTACATCTTAGCATGTTGGGTTTAATGCTAGATTGAATGTTTTTAAAATTATACTTGAAGATCATAAAATTTTGTCCCAATGTCAATTTATTATCCGAATTTATGAGCAATCAAGCCCAATATGAAAAATAGGCATTCTCCGTATATACCTTATCTTACAATCATGAATAAAAGATGAGAAAGACAACTTTACTCTCCATCATTTGCATCTGGGACATTTTTTAATCCTGATGTATATTTCAAACCAAGTTTTACAAAGAAAGTTAAAGTTAATAGGGGAATAATGTTAACTATTGCAACAATTATTGTTCATAATATGATGAAAGATTTCTTAAACTCATAAATGTAGATTTATATGGATGTTTTTGGTGATTTTGGGATAACCATTGTTATTCGTCAAAGAGACAAACTTTTTTTGAGAAATTAAAAAATTTCATTAATGGTTAAAAATTTGCATTGGAGACTTGAATCAATTGAGGCAGCAATGCATAACTTTCAAAGATCTAAACTACGTCATTTGATCTCTACCTAAATTAACACAAAAATGACCCCGTTGAGAAATACGCACCCCGATTATTAGGGTAAAACTACCCATAGCTTTCTCGCGTCTTCAAGAAATTTCCCCAATTCGGATGGGCGATGAGTTGCGATGTCTCTGATGCTGAAGAGCGACTTCGGAGATGGAGAGAATGACAGCAGTCGACAAAATCATGGATCAACTCTGCAAGGAATGTTCTTCCCAGGTAAGTGACGTCATCACGTTACATATTTATCGATTAGGGTTTCGTTTGAGAACATCTTTGTGGCTTGCAGGTGTACCCAAGTCAAAGTTGCCTTCCAATCTTCTTCCAAACCGACTGTATATCACAAGTAAATACCTCCTTCTTGAACAACATTAGAAATTAGGGTTGGAACTAAAAGAAATTACTGTCTTTTTGAAGGTGGAGCTTTGATTTGCAGCCCTGCAGGACTACTACTACCATCTTTCTAAAAGATGGATGGGGATGGTCTGAACCAACCTAGGTAAATTTTGGTCACTCTCATGTAGCTATTTTCTTTCTTAAGTAGAAGGTGACTGTGAACCTCAAAATGTGATCCTCCCTGAGAAGGGAAAGATCAAGTGTTGTGGTTCTGAGTTGTAATCTACTTTTTGCATAGCTTGTTGAGTGGGATTACGTAGCTCTTCTTTAGGGTAATGAGTAGATATGGTTAAATCCTCCATATATAGGCCATTCTCCCACTACAATGTAGGTGTAACTGATTAATAATCAGTTGCTCTCTGATACTTCTAGTGATGATCTCTATAAGAGAGGTTATTGAGGTAGTCTGGTCCTTGAACCGTCTGCTATTTCTCTCATTCCATATCACCTAAAAACATGTAGCCACTGAAAGTAAGGTTATATCCTTGTTTGGACATGTTCAAATTAGGAAGCTCTTGCATGATGTTTAGGAATATCTAGACATTTAAGTTTGGTGCATTTGGAGAAGAGATTCTAAACCAAATTGCTCTAGAGAAGTCACACTCAAAGAAGAGGTGGTCTCTGGATTCATCCACTAGATGACAGAAAATGCAAAGTTTAGGGGAGGTTAGGAAATTCAAGCGGTCCATAGTGCTCATCCTGTTCCACATTGCCAGCCATAGCAGAAAACTCACATTAGGTCTGAGGGTTTATTCCAAATCAGAGTGTCCCACCTTACCCTATTTTCTGGCCTTTCCTTTAGTTTCCTTACTGCCTTTGTAGTAATCTCCAAAATAGGGATACCCATCTAGAAGTAGTTGTCTCTCCCCCTGTCTTCTGAGTGGAGGGATGTGTAGGCTTGTGATCTCATCTGAAGATAGAGTCCGTTCTCCATTATTCATTATTGTTTAGAGTTTAGCATCCTTGAGGATGCGACTTAATAGAGTAGTGGCCAAGTGATTTTGAATTAAGGGTCCATTTCCTGACCAGTTGTCATACCATAATGAGAGTCTTTCACCCTCCCATATTTGGCAAGTGATGTGTTGGTAGATCTCTCCCCTCATACCAAGAAGTTGGTTAAAGAACCAGGTGTAGCTTGGCTTGGTTTTTAGAGACCAGAAACTCCTTCCTCTCAAGATATAAGTATGCATCCATTTAGCCCACAATGAATCTTGATCACTAAGTAGTCTCCAAATCATCTTAGACATTAGGATTCTGTTTTTAGTAACAATGGATTCAATTCCCAATCCCCCTTCTTCTTTAGGTTGGCATATAGACTTCCAACCTACTTTGGCCATACCTTTCTCTCCATTCCTTCCCCCCACAGAAACTGTTTCATCAATCTTTCTATTATTTTAGCCAGTCCTTTTCAGAGGAATATGTATGAACACCAATAGGTGTTCATAAACAGAATTACAGATTTGAGAAGTTGTAGTTTACCCCTATAGGAAAGAGTTCTATTGGTCCACGATCCCAACTTTTTCTGAATCTTTTCTATCAATGGAAGTCATTCACAGCATCTAAGTCCTTTAGAAGAGATAGGAATCCCCAAGTAGTTTAGAGGAGGAGCTTTAACTTTCATACCAGTAGCATGAGCTAATACATTTGACAAGTGAGAGGCACTCTTGGAAAGTAAAATGAAGCTTTTGTGGAGATTTACACATAATCTTGACATCTCCTTGAATTGAGTAAGAGTAGCCATGAGTAGAGAAACCGACTGTGCATTTGCTTTGCATAGGAGGATTAGATCATCTGCAAAACATAAATTTGTTAGTGAAATTCCTTTGCATTTTGAGTGGTATCTGAATCTTGGCTCCCTTGAAATATTGTACTTGAGCAACTGAGTTAGAATTTCCATACAAATGAGGAATAGGTAGGGGGAGAGGGGATCCCCTTGCCTAAGGCCTTTTTTCCCCTTAATTAAACTAGTGGGACTCCCATTTATTATAATCCCATAAGAAGCAGTAGAGATATATTGTTGGATCCGATTAATGAAGATTGAAGGAAAATTCATTTCCTTCAATACTTTTAATAAGAATCCCCAGTTTACACTATCAAAAGCTTTTTATATATCAACCTTAATAGTGCAATTCTGGGAAGTTCTCTTACAAGTATACCCTTTTAGTAGCTCTTGAACCAACAGAATGTTGTCACCAATATCTCTGCTTGCCAAAAAAGCCCCTTGATTCTCACTAATGAGAAATATTAGAACCTCCTTCATCCTTTTAGCCAATATTTTGGCTATGATCTTGTATAGGAAGTTTGTGCAAGAGATGGGTCTGTAGTCATTCCAAGATTCCGGGCTGGGGTTTTTAGGGACTAGGCATAGGAAAGTCTTGTTGATTTCTTTTAGTAGCACTCCTTTTAAGAAAAATTCCTGCACTGCCTCTTTGATAAGTCCACCCAAGCTATTCAAAGTTTTTTGATAGAAGAATCCATTTAAGCCATTCGGACCAGGGGCTTTAGATCTATTCATGCTAAATACAACCTGATCAATTTCCTGATCCATAATAGGTCTAATTAACCTGTAAACTTCTTGGTTTGGGATCTTAGAAGTTACAAACCGGCTAAGGTTGTACTCCTGCACAGCTTGGGTAGAATCTGACCCAAGAAGTTTACTGTAGAAAGATAGAGCTTCCTTTACTATCCTGGCCAAAAATGGTGGACCCTAAAATTTTTTTTCTTTAAGTTAAACATGATTTGAAATAATTTTGAGGCTTTGATAGATTTAATTTTTAAAGTTATAATTATGTCAAAGTTAGTAGGATTTATTGAATGGGTAAGTGGAATTAAAGTGTTAATGTAATAAAGATGTTCAAGGACATTTTTGGGAGATCACTTAAGCATAAAAGAACATAAGCTTATAAGGAAGGATAAAATGGACTTTTTGGACTCATTAAGGGTAGAAATGGAAGAAGAATATGTTGTCTTGCTTGTTAAGAAGAGAAAAACGTGAATTGAAGGGGGAGGAGAGTGAAAAACGAAAACAAGAGAGAAGAAGAGAGGTTTTGGTGAAAGGAGAAAAGAAGAGAAATCAAGTTTGTTAAGATAGGTTAACCACCTTTTCTTCTTGCTTTATTAAAGGAATGGGTTGTGTTGATGATGAAGGAGTTAGAGAGAAAAGGGGTTTGTGTAGAGAATGAAAGGTTTGTGTTGGAAGAAGATGGATTAGGAGAACCTAATTGATTTTAGGGTTTCTAAACTAGGTCTTAGGTTTTCTAACCTAGATGTTGCAATTTTTGTGATTTTTGAAATTTAAGAATTTTATTAGAATATTGTTTTGAATGGAACCTTAGTTGTTTTAAGGAATCAAGGGAATCCTACCCAAGAGCAAGGGAAAAGGCAAGCTTGACTTGGATTTTTGCAAGCTAATTAGATGGGTAATGTATTTATAGTTATTGGGTAATTGGGCAAATTCTTGTCTATATGTATGTATGTTGATTTGCTTAAAATTGATTTGCTTGAAATTGAAATAATTGTGTATGTTTGGAAATGCATGATGCATTGTGATTATGTTATACCTTGAAAAAGGTTATAACATTTTGAGTTAGATGAAAAGAAAAAAAGGCATGAAAGTATGAGCATATGATTGAATTAAGCATAAAGTGGTTGTGATTGGGCAAGAGAGGAACCCATTTTGTTAGTCACGTACACGTTGACCCATAGCCTTCTCCCGATTGCCCGCTTGAGGCCACAAGATCCTGAGAAGTTGGACTCATTTTGTTCACAGTGTAAACTTTGATTTCTCCGTTTCGTTCCACGAAACTCTCGAGCCATTATTTATGCAATGCATCTTTAAATTGTCGAGTATGGTACATAATTGAGTGTTATGTTTAATGGTTGAAGTTTAGGCTGTGTGTTATAAGTTTACATTAAATTGATCAAATGCTCGAATTGTTAGATATACATGTACAGACGCTTGAATATGTGGTCAATTGCCAATGGCTATAAATATATTAGCCACTGAGTTGTGTAGCTCACCCCACTATTCCCTCCTCAGGTACAGAACGAGAAGGTTAGCAATCCTTGCAAGGCATCGAAAACTCCAAGATAGTAGAAACTTTTGTAACTAAGTTAGTTCGATCACTTTTGGATAGCATTATAAGCATGTTAAACATTGAGCATCCTATGTATGTTGTATTTTATGTTAAGCCTTTGATTATAATGTTAATATGCAATTAAAATTATGTATGAACTTCTTTTGATTTGGCAAATGAGTTTAGGATTGAAAAGTTCCCCAGGTGTATGCACATATTTCCTTTGTAGTTGTACATTTCATAATCCAAGTCTTTCCTAGGTGTAGAAATTATATGCTGACTTCAAGGGGAAAACTAGACTAATTTAGGCTAAATTAGTCAAAGTTGTCTTCGAAAAATTGTAGCTTATCTTTCTAACTTTCCAATGGTATACAGTATAAAATTTTTGGACATCGAAGTCGAAAGTTATGGTCCTTAGAAGTGGAGATGCTCAGGAGTATAGATTGTATCATCTAGTAATGACGCATCGTCTAGTGATGACATATCGTCTGGTGATGACAGATCGTCTAGTGATGATGTATTGTTTGGTCATGGCAGATTGTCTGGTGATGATGTATCGTCTGGTGATGACGAATTGTCTGGTGATGACGTGTCGTCTGGTGATGACGTATTGTCTGGTGATGACGTGTCGTCTGGTGATGACGGATTGTCTGGTGATGATGGATCATTTGGTGATGACGTGTCGTCTGATGATGATGTATCGTCTGGTGATGACGTGTCATCTGGCGATGACGTGTCGTCTGGTGATGATGTGTATCTTCTGTGCATTGTTCATCTTACGTCTTCTGGTCGTCTAGTTTTGTTTGATCCTATCATCTGGTACAATTTTGACCCTATAGATAATAGAATCTGTCTTTGAGATCTTCATAAAAGTTGTAGATCTTGAAGTCCTCTTTTGAACCATCTAAAGCCTATAATCTGATATCTCTAGAAAAAATTATGACAATTTTCCCAATTCATCTGACCCTTTGTCTGGTTTCGTCTGATCCTATCATCTGGTGCAATTTTAACCCTGTAGATTATAGAATCTATCTTTACAGTCTTCATGAAAGTTATAGATCTTGAAGTCCTCTTTCGAACCATCTAAAGAACATCTTAATCCAATATTTCTAGAGAAAGTTATGACAATTTTTCCAATTCATCTGACCCTTCATCTAATCCTATCATCTGGTCCAATTTTAACCTTTTAGATGATAAACTCTATCTTCTAGTCTTCATGAAAGTTGTCGATCTTGAAGTTCTCTTTCAAACCATTTAAAGAACACCTTAATATGATATCTCTAGAGAAAGTTATGACAATTTTTTCAATTCATCTGACCCTTCTTCTAACCCTAACATCTGGTCCACTTTTGTCCCTCTAGATGACAGAATCTATCTTCAAGGTATTCATGAAGGTTGTAGATCTTGAAGTCTTCTTTCGAATCATCTAAATAATACCTTAATTTGATATCTATAGAGAAAGTTATGCCAATTGTCCTGAAATAGGTTTAATATGGTTAAGGACAAGTACTGTTTCAGTTTAATGACTTCGAATGCTGAGCTCCAGAAGCGGAGTCTAGCAAAAAATCTCCATTCCATCTTCAGATTTAATGGAGGTAATTCTATTAGTATGCTTGTGGGGGCTAACAGAGCATTAAAGAAGAATTTAGAGCATCTATCCCCCTCCTTTATCCAGGTGATCCTAGCTCTTGGATTCAATAAAGAGTGCTGGTTTTCCACAACTTCCAAGTATTTTTTTAAGAGCCTCCTTTTCTGTTGAAGCTAGTTCTCCATCTAAGGGGTTTTCTACCAAAGCTTGTTCTATAGAGCATAGTTTGTCCCCAGAGAGATTGTTGGACCCCGTCTCCGGAGCCTAACTATCCTATCCGAAGTTATAAGCGTGAGTGGAATACCTCGTAGGGTTATTTCAATGAACCCTAACTTTCTTTCCATCAATCTTCTTCGAATCATCACCAAAGGCCACAAATTTTGTGGAGAGATATAAAAATGTGTTTGAAATCTAATGCTTCAAGAATCACTTCATTTGGAGGTCGGATGAGGAAGTTATGACTA
>JANVCQ010000003.1:7784829-7796425 GCA_025531925.1 Erythroxylum plowmanianum | reverse complement strand
CCAACAATGTAAGTTCAACATTCATAACTCATAGTTCAATACATCATCACATAAAACATATTGGATGAAATTTAACAACAAAGCATATCACTCAAATTGCATCATAACTTAACATATCAAAATGTAAATGCACAAACAAATGGCTCGAGGGTTCCGTGGAACAAAACAGAGAAACCAAAGTTTACTCCGTGAATAAAACGAGTCCACTTTTTAGATCTCGTGTGTCACAAGCGGGTAGCCGAGAGAAAGCTTTATGTCGACATGCACGTGACTACGAAACAGTTCCTCTCTCGCCCAAACACAATCAAATCTCATGCTCGATTCAATCATTCACAATTTCATATTCTCATGTTTTTTCTTCTTTCCATTTAATCAAAATGTCATAATACAATTCCAAGGCATAGCATATTCCTAGTCACAATTCTCTTATATCAAAATTTCATACATCATAATGCATTTTTCACATCACAACAATTCAACAAGCCATTTTAGCACACAATACACATACAAGGCATTTTGTTCATTACACAACAACTATAAATAAATTACCTACCTTATAACTCTTGAAAATCCAAACTCAATTTGGCCCTTCCCCTTGCTCTTGGGTAGGATTTTGTTGATTTCCTAAAACAAACCAATTTTCCATTAAATTCCAATTCAATAAAAATCCTAAAACTTCAACATCACAACAAATGAAATCATTGCTAAATTGAGTTTAGCATTAACTTGCCCATGGTCTATCTAGGTTAGAAAATCCAAAACCTGGCTTAGAAACCCTAAAATATTAAATGAGTCTCTCAATCATCTTCTTCCAATGCAATACTCATTCTGTACACAAAACTCTCTCTTTCTCTAACTCTTTCTCTTACAAAGCAAGAAGAAGAAGATAAACTTACCTTGACAAGATGATTTCTTTTCTTTTTCTTCTTCTTTCTTCTTCCTTCCAAGCTTCCCACAATTTCTCTCCTTCTTCCCTCTATTTCACTTTTTTCTCTCTTCTCTTCTCACTCCCACGATTCTCTTCTTTCCTTCTTAATTTTCAAGACAACTTATATGGGCTTTCTTCCCATTTTACCCTCCATTAGTTAGTCTCTTCCAAGTTTGCCCCTTCTTTCATTTAATCTAAGTCTACTAACTCTCTTAACCCATTAAACACCATATTAATTCCAACTTAATTCTAACACTTCATTCTAATTTCTAATTTCTAATCATACTTGCTAATTTAATGCCCCAATTCTAAAAATATAAATAAATAAACAAACAAACAACCAAACAAACATAAATAAAAATTTAAACAATTAATAAGTAATTTAGAAAAAATTTTAGGATCCAACAAAGATCAATCTCCTTAGTCAGATTCTGTCCTCTCTTCCCATTAAGAATCTTCAGCTCTTGCTTTATGGCCTTGAGCTTTTGAATACAAATGTATTGGTTTGTCCCATAACATTGATACTCCATTCCTTTCTGTATAGCTTCTTGAAAGCCCTCCATTCCAACCAGAAAGTTATTAAATCTAAAGGGGTGCTAGGTTTTATAGGAAGGGAAAAGGTCCACTATCTTAACAGGAGTGTGGTCCGAAATACCCGGGTCTAGGTATTTTGCATAGCTAAGAGAGAAAGAGTTTAGCCATTCCCCATTGACCATATTTCTGTCCAATTTTTTCCTGATGTTCCAAGTAGAACTTTGTTTGTTTGTCCAAGTAATTGTGACCTTCAGCCTTTATATCAACAAGTTCAACCTCCTGCATATAATTATACATATCTGTAGAATAGTTCAGTAGATTGCAATTTCCCTCAGCCTCTGATCTGTACAAAGTTGTATTAAAATCATCACCAACCATCCACGAGGAGCTTATTGAAGGCTTGATCCTTCGTAAAAAGTTCCATAGTTCAATTCTCTGAAACACAATATTGAAACCATAGACAAACGTAGCTACAACCCTTGTGTTTTCCATTTTAAAACAAATCATAGTGTGCAAATACTATGGACTAGACTCCAGCACTTCTAGTTTCACAAAATTATCATCATAGGCTACAATGATCCTTCCATAAGCATGACTTTGATGGTTAGTTATGAATTGCCAACTGCTACCCAAAGGACTTAACTTATTTAGGTATCCCTCCCTAATTTTAGTCTCCAACATACAAAATACCCACGGTTTCTCCTTCATCACAAAATCCTTTAAAGCATAAAGTTTTAAGGGATTATTTATTCCTCGCACATTCCATACGACTACAGTCATAATTAATTGGTTTTACCTTTAGAGCTTTTCCTACTACTCCTAGTGCTTTTCCTAGTGGTGACTTGCTCAAATTGCTCTTCATGAGTCATTTCTTTTTGCCCCTCAACTTGGGATGAACTACACTCAGTCTGGTTTTGCCCCCAATAGTCATCAGAATGGTTTGCTCCAATAGAATCCAATTCATCACCACCTTCCTTCAAAACAGCCTTGCTAAAATCTTCTAAGGTTTCCTTTTGTTGGCTTGGAGTTGATTTTTCCTTCCTCGAATTGTTATTTGTACTGGTTATGGCTTTATTTTCTATAGGATCATTCTCTTGATGCCCTACTCCTTGCACTGTCTCCTCCTTATCCTTTAAATCTACTACCTCAATATGTTCAATTCCCATCACTTCCCAACAATCACCTTTAATGAATAGTTTACCCGTCGGTTTCCACTCCTTACCTTGTGCTTTAAGGGAAGGTTTCTATTGGTAAGTCACCATAACACGATCTTCTCCTAGTGAATTTTCATCCGCTAATCGGAGAATAGGAATACTATCCTTCAATTCCTTAGCCAAATCCATACTCACACATAATCTTGCAAATCCAACGCGCTTCCTCAATGCTGTATTTTTGTCCATGCAAATTGGTTTGCCCAAGTAGCTTGCAAGCATACTTAAACCTTTAGTAGTCCAATACTCCAAAGGGATATTGTGAATGTTGACTCATAAAGAGATGTTCTTCAATCTAATTTTCTCAAGCTCCATTGTTGGTTACCAAGTTTGTAAAAATAGGGGAAGTTGGGAAACATGCCAAAGACCTTCTTCAATGACCTTTTGGGCCTCCGATTTGGAAGAAAAGGTGAATATAATGTTGTCTTCTTCCGAAAGCATGACCTCCATAAGCCCTCTTTCTTACCAATTCCTCTTAGCCCATGCTTGTATAATCGGAAAAGCTGACCTTTTTTCCTTGCTATAAATCCTCTAGGCTAAGGGCCACTATAATTTTCCCATCCTTCTCAACAGGAGGGCTGTAAACCAAGGAGGAATCGGAGTTGTCCCCAACAACTTGTTTCCAATTTTTCCTTGCACCTCTTGCATTATCCTCAACTATAGGGTTAGCTCCTTGAGGGACAGTAGTAGCTATAGCAAGGGTAGGGTTTGTTTTTTATGAGGTAGAGGGGGATGGAGAAAGACCAGTAGGTTTAGGCAGGGAGAGAAGTGTGGGTTTGGGAATAGGGTTAGGGCTAGGGTTTAGGATGGGGTTGTGAGGGGTTTTTAAGGTTTTGTGGTGGAGTGACAGTGGAGGAAAATTTGAGGACATGTTGCTTGAGTTGATAAATTTTTGTTTGTGTTTATGTTTTGCAGGTTTTGGATGGTTTGGGAGATGGAAGGAGGAGAAGGCGGAGGAAGGAAAGAGTAGGAAAGACTTGAAGATGGATGGAGAAAGAGGTGAGGCTAAAAAAGGTTGACAGTAGTGAAAATGGCAGCAGTCAAGTGGCAGGTGCGGTTGCAGGAGGCTGGAAAGCTAAGACATGTATTTACTTTTGTTAGTTATTGAAAATTAATTATCACTTTATTTTGTTTATAATATTACTTTTATTGTCTTATAGTTTCTTGGTGAGAACAATCTGGAAATGGTGTTTCAGAATTGCAAAGATTTGTATTTCAAATTTTAAGTCAATATGTAAATGTAATAGAAAGTGCAAAGAATTAGAGTACAATTAAATTTATCCATTCCAAGAAAAGGAAAATATGAGAGCATAAAACATTGAACGACTTAGCCTTTGTTCGATATAATTTAAAGCTTTGAGAAAGGCATGTTATTACTATTATTAAGCTGAATATAATTTAATTGTAATTTCTTAATAATTTAATTCTATTTGTTTACTAGTACTTTTAATAAAACAAGTATTTTCGTAAATCTAATTTTTTGATCATATTTATCTTTTGACGGATTTGGTTTATGAGGAATTGAGTTTGATAGATGAGAGTGACTTGAAAGATAATCTTGAATGAAAAAGTATTGACATGTCATTTGGTTCAATGAAGTTAAAAAATGGTGATGATGAAACTCCTCTCATCTTATACCAAATTAGAATTGGGGTCAATGCAATTTTAACAGATATTCGATTGAATAAAGTTCCAAGTTTTTATTTTTCTCTTCTTTTAATTTTCCTTATATTTGATACATATGTTAAATTTTATATATGCAATATAAATATAATTGTAAATATTTTTTTCAGGTTTCTTTTCTAGTTGGTTGTTTCCTTAACACCAACTCTTGTTGTAATACTTAGAGAGTCATGAAACTTTACTATTCTTTTTATTTTCTATTTTGATGTAGTTATTATTTATTATATGAAGAAATCATAACATTTTAAGTACTTTGTATTATCCTTAATTTTATATATGTATGATGATTAAATCTTTTTTATATTAATTATGGTTATTGCTTATATGTAAAATATATGAGAAGTAATATTAATTAAAAAAATAGATTATTATTATTTCAAAATTCTATTGTTATGATTTTTAAAGACATAATTGATATAATAATATAAATTATATAGTACAATATATTGAGAGACTATTTTGAAATTTTTAAAAAATTCAAGGATTATTTTATAATTTTAAAAAATTGCTTGAAATAGTATCTGATATTAACTAGTACCAATTTAGTATCATACCAAAATTAAATTTGGTATCAGTAATAGTACGATATTCATAATATTAATTTTTAGTTTTCAAAATTAAAAAATACAACATAATTATGAAAATATAAATATAATGGTTTTGTATCTTTTTACAACAGGTTTTCTTGGCCATAGAAACAACAAGAAATCTTGTTTCTACTTTCTAGTGACCTTGTTAAATTCTACTTCTCTTATTGTTCTACTTTCTCTCTTATCATTCTACTCCCTTCCCCTCTTATTATTCTACTTCTCTCACAAAAATCTACTTCTCCTGTAGAAATTTACTCCTCTATATAAGAATCTATACCTCTCTTCTCTCTCTTACAACCATTTTGTTTTACCCTTAACTCTTTGTTCTCTCTCTTATGCTTCTTTTTTTACTGTGAAACTTAGCCTTTACAGAATGCAAGATGTTTTTTTAAAGCTTTTTAAGTTTTTATTCTTCTCCAATTCATTTTTAAAATTTTGTTAATTTTTCTTTCCTTTTTTTGTCGATGAAGAAAGTTCCCAAAAATTGATTTTGGTCTTTTCACCAAATGAGTTTTCAAAAATTGGTCTTGATCTTTTTCTGATTTTATTTAAAAAATGCATTGAATTGTATTAAAATTTTTCGTTCAGGGTATCCACTATCAAAAATCATGTATCTAAATCTTAAATCTTTTCCATTATTCTTCCATAGTTTCTTTGACCTTTTTGTTTATTTCTCTTGTTCTCTTAGCTTGTCATTTTTATGGTTTCTTATTTTTCATCCATGTTTTGTTTGTCATGAGTGGCGTGATTATGAATCTAAAGTTGCTGTTCAAATCAAAAGCTTTACAAAGTTATAATCTTTTTAATGATTTGATGTATAATTGAAAGCAAAACCACATATGTAGGTTATTGTTATTTCTAAATCATCCCAACATACTTTTTTATAAGGAATATCATAGCCTCATACATAAATCTTTAAGGATGATTTTTATGCCTTTTGTGATAAAAAAGAACATATAATATAGAAAAGATAAATAGATAGAAAATAGATGACCTTATAAGAGGCAAGTTGATGCTGCAAGACCCGATGGTATTGCTCCTATTATAATAAGCTTATGAACATATATACACTTAGGTAACATCTTCATCTTTTGCTTTCCTGTTGCATGAACCTATATAGGAAATCATTAGAAGAAAAAAGAAACTAGGGAAAGGAACTATGCAATTGGTACTGAACTACTACTCTGTTTTGGATATTCTTTAAGACTCTGTGTTTATAAGAAAAGAAAATCCTTTATAAGGGGTTGATGAAATTAGAATTTAAAGAGAGAAAGTACAGTGAATGAGAGAGAAGAACAAGGGTGAAAGTTTGATGAGGTTATAAATTCAACATACATACAACAGAAGTTTCCAAAAGTAGATTATTAAGGTTGAGAACTAGGAATGGAAATAGTCCAGACCAAAGGGGGTTGATGAAGTTGGAATTTAAAGGGAGAAAGTGGGTACAATGAATAGGAGAGCCCAACTATTCGGAATCATAAGACGTGAACATATTATCCTGTAAGGTTATTTCCGTGGAATCTCCCCTAGCCAACACCAGTTCATCTTCATTCTTATAACATCCCAAAAGTTTCCTATTTTATCAATATAGATCAAGATATGATTAAAGAGCCAAATTATGTTTATAACCAAGTCAGGCTCCTTTAACCGATTCCCTCACTTTCTTTCCATCAATATTTTTTTCAAATCAACACCAAGGGCTACTAATTTTTATAGAGAGATAGAAAAAAATGAGTTAGTAATCCATTGGTTTAAGAATAACTTCATTTGGAGGTTGGATGAAGAAGTTATGGCCAAAAGAATCAAACATGATTATGTCCTCAATTATATTGTACCTATTTTGGGACAATTGACATAACTTTCACTAGAGTTATCATATTGAGGTCCTTTTAAGATGGTTTCGAAGAAGACTTTGAGATCTACAACTTTTATGAAAACGCCAAAGAGAGATTTTGCCATCTAGAGGTCAAAATCATGAATTTCTGAAAGTGTACAATGTATATCTGTTAAACGGACATGCACCTATACCTAACGGACATACACGGGCTCTGGGGTGTCTTCCAGACCCGTGAAGGTCTGTTTAACAGACCTAATGTCTGTTTAATAGACATGGATTGGGCTGGGGGCATTTTTAGATCCGAGAAGGACTGTTTAATGGACCTAAAGTCTGTCTAACGAATATTGGTGAAATATAAGCCCCTCTAAAACCTTCCCAATGGTTCCTACCTCCATTCTAACATCACATTCACTCAAAATCTTCCCAAATTCAACTCTTCTAGTACAATATCACTTCATATCAACTTAACTACCAAGTTTATTTCATTAAACTCTCTAATATCTACTCTAATGTTTCTTCACATACAATAAATTCTCATTATTTACTATAGTTGTTTTATATATACATCTTATGCCACATCACTAAATTATAATGATCATCTCTCTTAACTCCAATATCCAAAAATTTCATACTTTATATCATTGGAAATCTAGAAAGAAAATCTACAACTTCTAAGAAGACAACTTTGCCTAATTCAGCCTAGATTAATACAGTTTTTTCCTTGAAGTCAGAACACAATTTTTACACCTATGAAAGGATTGAAAAAAAATGCAATATACCAACTTTGAGAGCCACGAGCAAAACACAATCATATTTCATTATCATCATGACAAAAGAACTTCTTCAATACTCAGTCTTATTGCTAAAACAAAATAGTATTTGAATGTAACTTTAGTTACATATCCACACTACATCATTAGCTTAATACAAAATACATAGGGATGCTCATGTTCGATATGCTGATAAAGCTACTCAAAAGTTATCGAACAAACTTAATACGAAAATGCTAACTATCTCGGAGTTTGTCCAATTGTCTTGCAAAGATCACTAACCTTCTCGTTCTGCACCTAAGGAGTGAAAATGATAGGGTGAGCTGCGAAGCTCAGTGACTTATACATTTATAGCCATCGGTAATGAGCCACACCTTCAAGCATATGTGTATATATGTCTAGAATCAATACTCAACAATTCAAACTGATAACTCATAGTTAACAAGATGACATCACCTAGAACATATCATGTAATTATCCATCAAAACATAACACTCAATTATGCATAATACTTAACAAATCAATGATAAAATGCACAACAAATGGCTCGAGAGTTCCTTGGAATGAAATGGAGAAATTGAAGTTTACATTGTGAACAAAACGAGTTTGATTCACAAGATCTCGTATACCTCAAGCGGACAGTCAGGAGAAGGCTTTAGATCAACGTACACATGACTAACAAAACGGGTTCCTCTCTTGACCAATCACAAGCAAATTTATGCTCAATTCATTTCCATAAATTTTCATATTCTCATGCTTTGCCTCCTTTTTTCTTTATACAAAAATGTCATGACACATTTCAATGGCATAACCTGATCATACATCAATGCATTTTCAACAATCACAAAAATTCAAAACAAGCAATTTAACATACAATATACAAGCAAGACAATTTGCCCATATTACACAACAGTTATAAATATATTACCCACTTAATTTGCTCGAAAATTCAAATTCAAGGTTGTCTTTCCCCTTGCTCTTGGATAGGTTTGCTTGGTTTCCTATAACAAACTAATTTCCCATTCAATCCAAATTCAAGTAAAATTCATAAAGCTTCAAAATCACATAAGGGTAAAATCAAGCTTGAACTAACCTACCCATAGTTTATCTAAGTTAGTAAAACCAAAGCCCTAGATTAGAAACCCTAAAACCCTAAAATCAAATGGGTCTTTTAAATCATCTTCTTCCAACACAAACCTTTAGAAACCTTAAAATCAAATGGGTCTCTTAAATCATCTTCTTCCAACACAAACCCTTCATTCTCAACATAAAACTCCTTTCTCTCTCTAACTCCTTCTCTAACAAAGCAAGAAGAAAAATGAAGCTTACCTTGAACAATTCTTTTTCCTTCTTCTTCCTCCACGTTTTTCCTCTTCTTTCCCTAGATTATGCGATTTCTTCTTCTTTCTTCTCTTCTTTCACACGACTTTTCCTTCTTCTCTTTTTTATTTCACATTTTCTCTTCTTCTCTTCTCACTCCCACGATTTTGCTTCTCCTCATTAATTTAAGACTACATTTTATTGGTCTTTCTCATTTGGCCCCTCATCAATTAATGAAATACCCATTTGCCCCTTCTTTTGTCTTTACCTACTAACTCCTTTAATCTTCTGAAACACCATTACATACTCTAACTTAATTATAATCTTTCCATCTAATTTCTAACCACTATTTATTCCCACTAAATTAATGACTCGATTCTAAAAATAAAATAAAATAAACAAACAAATCATAAATAAATAATTAAACAATTAATAATTAATTTAGAAATTTTTCAGGGTCCAACACAATCAATGTCCATAACCACCACCCAAAACTGAAAGAGAGAGAACAAATCCAAAAATAGAACCTAAAACATGAAATGAGTGTAAATGAAATAGATTAAAAGGAGAAAAAATAGGATTGGACCATGAAAAGGCAACTTCAATTGTTGTATAGAAGGACAAAGGAAGAGTGAATGAGTTGAATTAGCCATCTTCTTAATCACAGACAATTGCAGTGAAGCAAAATCCAAGACCTATGGTTTTTGGTGTGTGTGTGTGTGTGTGTGTGTGTGTGTGTGTGTGTGTGTACACACAATGAAGCAAGATGCAGCCGATAGAAGAAGAAACAAAATAAACTATGGCTATTAGCCACCTTCTAAATCACAAATAGTTGTAATGAAGCAAAAACCAATGCCTATGGCTTTTCATATATCTATATAATGAAGCAAGATATAAGTGATAGAAGAAGAAGCAAAATAAGCAGTTGCTAGTAGCTAGGTTTTAAATTTAACTTATATATATAGTTAGGCTTTCAGGTCGACTGGGGGTTAAAGCTCGAATTCAAGCCTAACTTGAAGCTCAAATTTAAAAAAAAAAAAAGCTCGAGTCTAACCTAAAGCCCGATCATCTCAAGAAAACGATGTTGACTTCAATCTAAGTCGGACTGGGCTAGGCAACGTTTAGGCTTCTTTTCTAAGCTTTCTGAGAATCGAACAAACATTAAAGAATAAAAAAGTGGTTTCCTTTGCAACTTTTATATTATTCTAAGCTAGTGTTTTAGCAAAAAGGACTACCAAAAGAGAGTAAGAATGTGATGTTTTCTTATCTTATTTTTTCCCTTTCTCTTAGTCAGTATCCTACGAATTATGTGCAAAGTTATAATGATTTGGGTGTTCTCAACAATCGGTTATTGGTTTATTTTCCAAGTTAATTACGGATAAGAAAGATTAGACTCCCAGTGTTTAACAAAATGCCGTAAAGAATATATACGTCTCTTTGATAGATACTGATTGATTTATTTACTTCTCATGATTAAATTAGTAAGATATGATTTTCTTATATTATTGTATGTTTTAAAAGGTAATTTTGGTGGTAAAAGAACAACCTTGTTGGGCACCGTTTTTAGAACCCAACCTCGGATCATTAACGTGAACTTAAACCTATGAAAATTCTTTAAACGAAATCGATTCATCTTCTTGCTTTGATACCAACCATGTTAGATCCCGCTTCAGTCCGGAATCCAACGCTTGCGAAATCATGAAACGTGATCTTCTTCATTTTTCCTTAGAAATTTTTTTTCCCACACTCTTCGAAAACATGAAACATGAACGTCTTACCCTGCAGGGTTACTTCAAAGTGCTTTCATTAGCCATCATCGGTTCCTCATCATTCTCATGACATCTTAAGCCACAAAAGGGCGAGCTCACACAGCGGAATCACAAGAATCATTATTACCTTCTTCAGAATGGTAAGCGTCCCAAACACTTTCGGACTATTACTAAACTGAGACTATGCACTATACCCAACTTCACTCCAGAAACTAAAAGTCTTAGGGACCGAATTTGTAACATCCTATCATCGATGGGAAGGGTAAATTGGTCATTTGAGACGGGTTAGGCGTGTGTAAACATATCTCGGCATGTTCATACATCATATGGCCTATATATATATATGAATGATAATTTTTGCATATGTACATGATTGTATATGCATTCATGACATTTCCCGGCATATGTGTCTAAAATGTAATTTTTTGTGAAATATGTGATATTTGTGCTTGAAAAATTGAATTGGGGTGATTTATGTGTGTTTTACATTTTTAGGGACTTTTAGAAATTTTTCTGGAAACTTTCGGAGAAAATTTTCGGATCGGAGAAATTGCCAAGTGACGGACTGATTGGATTTTCGGTACTGAAAATGACTGTCCAATGATACTGGAAAATAAGATATATAATTTTAGGATTTATAACTTTGAGCCATTGGAATTTGGAGACGAATTGGACGAGAAATTAAATTGTATTTAGAAAAAGATATGAAGAGTGCTTTAAACCAGGACAAGTGGTAAGCGACACATGTCACTTGCCTACTTAGTCTTAGTTTTAATTGTTATATAATTAACCTACTTTGCAAGTTCCACGACATTCTAAGTGTGAAAGAGTAAAAGGTGATTTTAAAGTTCTTTCTCCCTTCTCTTCCGTAGATGCTTCCATTCTCTTTTGAGAATTGCTCTCATACATAGTTTCTCCTCTCCTCTTCTTTGTTGGTCTTCTTCTTCCTTGCTA
>JANVCQ010000003.1:7748996-7773923 GCA_025531925.1 Erythroxylum plowmanianum | reverse complement strand
TAATTAATTATAATGTACTTAATTAATTAATATTATTATTTTAATTAATTATATTGTAATTAATTAATTATATTTAATTAATTAATATTAAAAATATTTTTAAAAAATGAGTCTCTACTAAGGAATGAGTTTCATTCCTCTGCTAAATGGAGGGTATAGGGAATTCTCGCAAAGTAGAATATCAAACCATTACCCCTATAATCATAATCAATAACCAATAACTCATTTTTCATTCCATATTCATTAATTCATTTCCAAACTCGTCAATCAAGCACCCTCTTAATTTAACTTGCGGTGGGTACCCTGAGCCCTAAGGAGGCTTCAAGTCCTTGGAATTAAAGAATTCAAGTCACCGATTGATTACGGTGTTTTAGACTTAGACCTTGGGTTCATTCGATACTAAAGTTTAAAATGTTTAACACTGAAATTTAAAAAAAAAAATCTAAAAGGTTTGATACTAATTTGATCATATCTACCTGATTTCGCTAAGTTGTCTACACATAATAATATGAATCTTAAGATTTTAATTTATTTGCGTTCAAATGATAGAAGTCGAAAATTTTCTATTAAAAATTTGTTGCATCGTATGTGTTTATGTGAATAATATCTAAAATTGTTTGATATATTGATGTCGAATAAGTCCATTTAATTCATAGTAAGTTAATTTATTTAACTAAGTTTAGCATATTTGGTTAATCTAAATATTGTTTAGAAGGAAAATCCTAAATTAAAATAGCACAAAGATGAAAAAGAATACTTGCAAACTTATAAAATTCTAAAATATCTTAGTAATACGAAACTTAAAATTAACAAATAAAATTAACACTTGAAATTTTGGAATAAACGTACATAAAATCCTAAAAATATTATTATTTATTAATAAAAATAAAAATAAAATATTTTAAACATAAATTTGAGAAAAACATTTTCTAAATTCTCATTTGGCCTTGTAGAATTAATTTTTTATATTAATTATTAATTAAGATTATAATGATTTAAAATTGTTTTTTAAAAGTTCTAAATAAGTCTTTATTGTTTTTCTTCAAAAAAAAGCGTTTATTGTTATTTATAGTATCACGTCGTATTTTAATGAGTGGGTGTACGTCTGCTCTTTATATAAAGCAACATATATATTGTATGAATTAAGAAAACATGATATCTTTTCTTCACAAACTTCTCTTCTTTTTTGGTTTTTTGGTCCAAAAAACGTTTTCAATTTGGATGTTTAATACGTATTCTCTGTTCAAGTGTCAAATATAAGTAGGAATATTATTAATCTTATCCAATTTATTTTTATTTAATTAAATTAAAATTTTTATTTTTAAATATATTATTTATGTAACGAAACTTGATTATATTTTCTAATTGATTGATATCTTTATTCAATATATAGGTTCATATTATTTGTTCACTTTTTTACGAGCATCCATCCATCTAATTTATGTGAATTTCATTTATTGAATTGATAAATATTCATAAAACTAAGTAAGCACGGAATAACAAGAATAGATGATTTATTCTCTAATTATGTATAGAAGGTGGTTCATTAAGTAAATAGACAATTGTAAATTATTGAATTAATATTGATGCAAATGAGAGCGATTACTTAAAATAGAAAATTAATATAAAGGTTCAAGACATGAAGTTTTCATAATTCAACACGTTTAATTTTTAATTTTTTAAAGTTACTAAAAAATTATTTAAAAATTAAAATTTTTCATAAGAAATTACTCCTTCCTATCCAAAATAAGTGTCGTTTTAGAGGGATTTTAATTATTCAAAATAAGTGTCGTTCATGATTTTTCATGTATGTTTATAATTTTATTTCCAAAATTATCCTTTAATTTTTCTCACATCCTAATTATAGGGTTACATTTTCAAGACAATTCAATATGTAATTAATAAGGGTATATCAAACATTTCATTAACTTTCTTAATAAGTGTGCATCTCTCTAAAATGACACTTATTTTAAATAGGAGGGAGTATTTAAATTTTTATGAACATGACCTCGAAATTCTAAATTCGGAGTCTTGTTTTTTTTTTTTTGATTACATTAGATATCCTGGCTTAGCCAGACCAATTCTAAGCCCCTACGACCCCATCCCAAGAGCCTAGAGGATATAAATCTGGAACCCCAAGATCCCTCAGGTTCCTACGTAGCCTGTACACTTCTGCGCACAAGGAGTCTTCACACACTCTAGATTGTTCAGCTGATGATTGATCACTGGCTCCCCTCTGTTCAGCATCAGGTTCCCATCAGCCCCCAGGTTCCCTAGTCCCACACTGCCGCTGGAAGCGAGGCGTCCGTAATTGATTCGATCAAGGAGCTTTGCCCAGGGGGCTAGAGGATCATTAATAAGAAACATGCCTATTTCTCCTCCTTTGGCGTGACTCGAACTCAAGACCTCCTTAAAGAGGAGAGCCTTAAGTGAGAAATCTGGACCAATTGATCCACCCCTCGTTGTCTCTAAATTCAGAGTTGTTTGTATCTCTGGTAAGAATACTGGTTTTTTTTTTGGTAAAAAATAGTGGATATTATTTATTAGGCCATTTGGCCTCCTACAAATCGGGGATCGTGTGTTCGTTGGATTCTTTAATGGTCGTGGCCACTTGTTTCCATTAAGCATTAATGGATAAGATGCGTGATTACAGTCTGCCACACAAACACAACTGTTGAATCTATCATGTAGATCACTAACACTAAGTGGGGAGTGCTGAGTTCGGATCTTTCCTCTAATTTTATTATGAACAAAATAAAATACCATAATATGAGACAAAAAATCAAGAGAGTGTTAGGGGTCCAAGACATGGTCAAAAGACAAGTTCTTTATATACTAGCCAATTGAATATCTAATTCTAGGAAAATGTGACAAAGGAATTTAGAGTGATCACATACCTAAGTTCAAAGTGCTGCAGGTGTTGTCTCCATAGAACTTTTAAAAGAAGTCACTTCCTTCACCAACCAATTTCACGTTGGAAGGTATGTGTAAAAATATCCCAAATGCCTATTTCTTTGTATGTATCTGTGCGTGTGGTTTTCATTCAGCTTTTGTTTTCTATCACTAGTTTAGTTAGTATAGTTTTTTTCAGCAAGGATCTTGGAAAAACACCCCAGAAGCCAAAAAGGTTGTCAAGATCCGTTCTTTTTCCCCTTTGGCTTTACTGCTTTTTGATGGATCTTGCTTTGAAGTCTTTGAAGTCTTTGATAATGGCGGTTTTCGTGTACTGATGATGTCGTATACTGGGTATGGTTTGGTTTATGCAGGGAGTGGAGAGATGGGAGCAAGTAGTGAAATGAAGGCACCGCCTGAATGTCCTGAAGAGGCACCGGCGATGAGCATTACTGGAAAGTCAGAGTCAACTTCAAGTATGAAGCTCGATGGAATCCACTTGACGGAGTCTGATAATTGGCATATAGGAACTACGCCTGTTGATATTCGCGGTAAACCAATTCCCGATCATCGTCTCCCAAAGACCGGTGGCTGGATCGCTGTTCTTTTCATTTTTGGTAATAAAAAATCTGCTTTATCCACGAAGCATGTTTCTTTTACTTTTATGGTTAAGAGCACAGTTTCAGCTGTTGATTGCTTCTCTAAATCTGAGTTCCAATGTATGACTGAACACTTAATAGAGTTTGTATGAACTGATCCGGACTCCACCTTAAGCTTGAATAAAACCTAGTAAAGGTGGAGCAGTTTAAGGGGACTTAATTGGCTGAGATTGTCACTTACAGGGAATGAAATGGCAGAGAAGATGTGTTATTATGGTCTTGCAGTTAACATGGTGCTCTTCATGTTCAACGTTATGCACAAGCCCTTCAGTGGTTCAGCAATTTTAGTGAGCAACTTTCTTGGGATATCGCAAGTATCCTCTATCATCGGTGGTTTTCTTGCTGATGCTTATCTGGGTCGATATTGGACAATAGCAAGTTTTACAACACTCTATTTTGTGGTAAGAAACTGTTACTTGAACAAAGTAGCTAACTTGTTTGTATTATTGCCAATGTACACTTCAGTACATTTGCATTCTGTTTAGGTAATTTTCTCGAAGGATAATACTGATGATCATCAATATTGTTCTTTAATGTTGGCCTCCTGGAGGGTTTGATAGGTATCACGATATCTGCCACGGTGAAGGTCTTTATGCCGGATCAGAATTGCACCCAACTTGGCTTGCTTTTGGGTACTTGCGACAAGGCAAAACCATGGCAGATGATCTACCTGAATACAGTTCTTTACGCCAGTGGATTAGGTTCTGCAGGTATAAGGCCATGTGTCTCTTCCTTTGGAGCTGATCAGTTTGATGAAAGGACTAAAAATTACCAGGCTCACCTGGATAGCTTTTTCAACTTCTTCTATCTTTTTGTATCAATTGGGGGCATAGCAGCCTTCACGCTGATCGTCTACATTCAGATGCAGAAGGGGTGGGGATATGCTTTTGGTGCACTAGCAGTAGGTATGGCCATATCCAACATCCTATTCTTTGTCGGCACTCCTCTATACAGGCACAGATTACCAGGAGGAAGTCCCCTAACACGAGTCGCTCAGGTTCTGGTTGCTGCCTTTCGAAAAAGAAATGCCAGTTTCTCAAGCACTGACTTTGTAGGCCTCTATGAGATTTCTGGCAATCGCTCTGCTATCAAGGGCAGCGCGAAAATAGCACATACCAACAATTTCAGGTACTGTTTCCCTTCCTTGATTGTATCAGGACCAACCAATACCTTCTCAATTTACTTTTGTGAGGTACATCAGTCAATCTTACAACATAAAACCAAGTATATTCTACGGACTTTAGGCTGAATCAGACACCAATGAGGGTCCGTTCTAGTGTGCACTTGGACAATTGTTTGCCTGCTACTGAATCTGTTTCTGATTCTGCCTCTGCAGGTTTTTGGATAAGGCAGCTCTTCAATTGAAGGAGGATAGTCCTGATCCATGGAGGCTTTGCACTATAACTCAAGTAGAGGAAGTCAAGATTCTTATCAAACTTATACCAATACCATTACTGACCATCGTGATGAATCTAATAGTAACGGAGTATCTGACTCTCTCAGTGCAGCAAGCATATACTATGAACACACATTTGGGACGTTTCAAGGTCCCTGTAACATGTATGCCTGTCTTTCCTGCACTCAGCATATTCCTGTTCTTATCTCTATATTACTATACATTTGTTCCATTGGCTCGACTCTTCACCGGTCATCCTCATGGTGCTACACAACTACAGAGGATAGGGATAGGTCTGGTGTTTTCAATCGTATCTGCTGCGTGGGCTGGGATTTTGGAGAGGTACAGAAGGAATTACGCAATAAAACATGAGTTTGAAGAAGTTTTCCTGTCTGCCATGCCTGGGTTCAGTGCATACTGGTTGGTGATCCAGTACTGCCTGATTGGAATGGCTGAAGTCTTTGCCACTGTTGCACTACTGGAATTTCTGTACGAGGAAGCTCCTGATGCTATGAGAAGCGTAGGATCCGCATATGCTGCGCTTGCGGGTGGCATAGGCAGCTTTCTAACAACCCCTTTTAACAACATTGTTAAATCACTTACAGGGAATGAAGCTAAAGGAAAAGAATCATGGTTGGCGATGAACGTAAATAAGGGTAGATTCGATTATTTTTACTGGCTGCTTGCAGGACTAAGCGTCATAAACTTCATGGTGTTTCTCTATGCGGCGAGTAGGTACAGATACAGGGCAAAGCAGAAGAATTGAGACGAGGGAAAAGGTTGTATCAACTAAAATAGAAGCACTCCAACCTGGTGAGAAAATCTGATGGTACCACAAGCTCAGGATATATTCACGTTAGATTACGACATAGTTTTTGTTTTAATACTTCTTGGCATACTGAGTAAACTTAGATTCTTATGCTGGTATTTATAAATTTCCTCCCTGGTTTAGATTATTCGAACATACTCGTACTATAGCAAGATCGGAACTAACCGGTGGGATAAGCGTCGGGGCCATAACAAAAGCTTAAACCTTTGAAGGGGTCTATAACGAGCGATTTGACCCTTTAGACTACCTTATATTCGCATTTAAATGCTATTGCTGAATTATCAAGAGGGCTATATATTATCTATCTAGCAGTTGAATATCAATCTAGCGATGGATCTTTCCATGAACACAATGAAACTGCGCAAAAGATAAACGAGCTTTATGACATTACAGTCTCCTTGGATTGGACGAATGAGCCGAAGAGGATCGCTTAACTGTAGCAAGAGCGCGTCCCATGTAGCAGAAGCAAAGTGAACTTAATTTTGACGTTTCACGGTTCTAAATATTAGTAGTTTTTGGTCGCAGCACAAACATGATATTTTATTCTAAAAATCAGCAAACGTCACCTAAAAGCAAGTACAAAGACTCAAAGACTGAAGTGAAGGGGGCTCTTTATTCTTGAATTACAATGCACTTGGGAGCACATTGGAACCTCTCAGAACTCCATCAACCAGGTGACTAGCATCAGGATTATGATTTTCATCATCAACTTTCTTGTTAAAGCAATAAGCAGGAGCTTGCCACTTCTCATCCTCCAGCACTGCTCCAACTTCAAATGTCATTACATGAGCCTCCCTCCCTGCAAATATCAAGAAACAAAGATGAAACATAAAACTCACCACCCCACCACGTAATCAACGTTAGTAGTTTGTGGTGATAAACGCTTACCGGTGTAGAAGACCCAGTGAACAGGCTTCTTAGTAACAACATCCTCATAGTACCAAATGAAATCAACCTTCTGCCAGACATTGCAGAGGAAGCCATCCACTTGGCGCTGACCCAGATACTCAGCTCCATCAAGCCAATTGGGACGGAGAATTCCAACCTCTAACTGGAGGGAGGAGCATTGGTGATTTTGGGAGTCTAAGTTGTAAATGAAGGAAGTACCATTGTTCCACTCCAGATCATACAGAACGTCGCCAAGCTGATGTTGGATGATGTTGAAGTTTCTGCCACCAGGCCAATCGTACCAAAGGTCGATCTTTTGAAGGATACCAGAGTAGTTCATGAAGAGGATGGCATGGAATTGGTGGGGCCATGGTGCAGGAGTCGGGTCTTGCTCCTTGGATGATCCTGGCGAAAACCAGAAGATGAGAAGGACTAGTAGAAGTGAAGGCAAAATACCGAGTGACGACGAGGATGCCACGCCCATTTTTCCTATCTAAGCGCCTTCCTAAGAGCACGACGCGTGGATTCTCTTATCCTTGGTTCCTCGAGTCGAGTGTACGTTTATCAGGCCATGTTAGGCAAGACCACACACAAATTGGGTGGACTTATGAAATGGCCAATTTGTCCTTTAACTTTGTTGATGATGACCACCAACAATCATTTGGCTTTCAACGGAAAAACATTAACATATGATTTTTGGTCAAAATTGGCAAAATTTACCTCCTCTCAGGTTAACATGGATAAATCGGTTTATGAGAATTTTAAGCTCTGAAGGAAGACTCTCTTTCAAGCTAGCGACTCCCACCTTCTAGCATTAGGATTCAGAATAGAATATCTCCAATATTTGAAGATTTTAAAAAAATTCCACGAACTAGGTGAACCATCCTTAAGGGTTTTTTTTTTTTTTCAAAGAAAAACATCCAAAATACTATGTAACTAGTGCAATGCTTTGTAATACAAAGCTCTTGTCTTATCTCGGTGGATAAATTTCATGACTGATATCGGAGACTCTTGGAGAATATGCATTCCTGGGCTGGCTAGGACTGCAAGAGCGGCCAGGTTATCGGCACACTAATTCCCTTCGCGATGTACATGCTGAATTTGCACTTCCTAATCTCGTTGGATTAACCCACAGGCACCTACTACAAAAAAAATATTCTCAACTAGCATTGTATTAGAAGAGGACAGGATATGAATAACTTCTAAGGAATCTACTTCTACTATGACTCGACGATATCCAAGCGACTAAATCAAAGTAAGGTCAGATTGGACTCTCCAGAGTTCAACAGCTAGCGGTGATCCCCTCCCAATATGTTGTATGAAACCACTGCACCAGTGATCGTGCCAGTCTCTAATTAAACTTCCAGCAGTAGCGATTGTAGACCCTTATTTAACTGCTCCATCCGTGTTTAACTTGATTCAATTCTCCGGCGGTTTGATCCACTCAACTAAACTATCCACTGGTAGTCCCTGTGTCTGAAACACACAGTTTTTCATTGCCCTTGCCCTTACTATCCATTCCACGTACTCCATAACGGCCCTTGTACTTTCTTCCGGCCAAGCAAAGTTAGCTTCAAAAAGATTTTTGTTTCTTCAATGCCATAAAAACCAACAGGCTACTCCAAAAATAATAACCTAGCCAACTTGCATCGCATGTGAATGTTTCATTAGATTAGATTTCACCCACAGCTTCTCGTCTTGGTGAAAGAACTCTGGATCAATCACCTCGGATGGAAATTTACTTCAGAATGCTTTCATTCTCTGACAGTCCTGGATGACATGTAGTGAAGACTCTTCTTGTCCACAGATGTGACAACTGCTATCCGTTGATAGATGGCGTGGCACTCTTTGCTGATTGGTCAAAAGTTTTTTCTTGATCATTAATCAAAGGAAAGCTCTAATCCGCTGGAGTCCTGCCCATTTCCAAATTAATTCCCATAGGCTCCGTGATACTCCCTTCAATTAAAGCGTAAGTCGATGCTACTGTGAACCTCTCATGCTCAATTAGTCCCCATCTTATTGTATCTTCCGCTATACCGTTTGCATTAGGGGGGCTCTTTGTAATATCCATATAGATTGTGGAAGGGAGGTATTGTGGAACAAATTTCACTTCCAGTTACCGACTTCATTCGTAAAATTCGCTACTGTAGCGTAAAGAACGCTATCTGGAAGTGGAGAGGTCGCCACATAGATTAGAGGTTCCCAATCTTTCGCCCAGTTATCCAACCAAAAGAAAATGCGTCTTTCATTGCCCAGCTTTCAGTTTATACCTTGGCGTACAAATTGCTAAGTTGCAGAGATTCCCAGCCAAATGCTCGAAGCCCCTAACCTAGCTATTATATGAGGGATATGGTGCAGGTCCATATTACATTTAGCCCTTAAGATCCTAACCTATAAAGGTTGTGGGTTGTGTAATCAAAACCCGGCCCAACTTTGTTAAAAAGGCATCATTGAAAGATTGAATACGCTTAATGCCTAGGTTTCTCGCTTTTTTGGGCTAACACACTTTATCCCAATTTATGAGATGCATTTTCTTCTACTCTCCCGTGAAACTCCAAATAAAATTTCGCATGATTTATAATAAAGTAGAATAAAATGAAATTATTTATAATAAAATAGAATGTAAATAAATGTAATATTAGAAAATTATTGTTTGAGAGAAATAAAAAGATTCATAATGTAATGTAGTAAAATATTGTTTGAAAGAAAGGTTCATAATGTTGTTTGGAAGACTCCCATGCAATAATCCTAATACGGTCCATTCAAACATTATGAAGTTCTTCATACATACACTACAATTTTGTGTTTGAGTTCCATTCTCAGCTTCAGTATGATGAGTGCGCACACACACGCGTAATGAATAATGCAAAGAGATGGTAAAATATGAGGCCACCTAAGTCCAAGAATTAAGTAGAACCATATTTCCTAAAAATTTTGATCCGTAAAACCAAAAATTTTAAAGCAAAAGCTTGCAATAACAGCTCAGAAAAGCAAAAATATATCAGTAATGCAGGCATACAGCTAGTCAAAATGACAAAGGGTAATTACAAGTTCCAACCTGAAATTCAGCACCTCACTTGAAAATTTTCCAGTACATAATGTACAGTTTGTATTTGCCTAAATATACTTCAGTCCTGAGATGTATTGCTGCCTAGATATTATAGACTGGGTAATAGCATAAATAATACCTAAGATCCCTAATATCCTAATTTTCATCACATCCGATATTATGATCGAAGGCAGATTAAGGGGCAGCGTTATCAGTGGCATTGAGTCTGTCACCTTTATGTAACTCCACACAAAACGGTTAAAAAGTATATGACTAGGGAATGTAAGAATGAGAAGGGCCAAATTTTTTACTGCGAAGAACCAATCAGGGCCACCAACTTCAAGGCCCCACCCAACATTCCCATGCCACACATCTTCCCATATGCTGTAGACTGCAGTCAAGACCAAATAGGCTGATATAGCTACTGTAACAGGGAAGTACCTTTGCTTATCCCCAAAACCGGCAACAAAATCAGAATCCTGGTTGAGGAGTAGCAAAATAGGAGCCAGGAAAAATATAGCCTGATTCGAACCCCCTGTTAGATTGACATTCAAGATTAGGCATATGGCAAAACACAACACCGTAGCAACATTACCAACCGCAGGCATCCAGGCTCCCTCAGCAGCCATTCTCTTGATTGTGAATGTCTGTACAGTAGAGGCCCGACGCTGTTGCATAAATCTCATTCGAGGAGCAAATGTACCAGAACTACTGTGACTAGATTGGCTATGTCTCATTCCACCCCTTTCAAAAGCTTTTTCCCTCACCAGTGAGGCAAGCTCAAACTTGATTTCAAGTGCTATGAGCATGAAGATTGCTGCATATAAACCAAGAAGAGATGTCCTTGCCCCCTCAACAGCCAAGAGAGTTGTAAGTTTTCTGTCTTCTTCTCCCATGTCCCTAGTTTCATCTCCAAAAATGCTTTTGAATCTCACCTGACCTTCCAATAAATATGTCACAGGGAAAAGTGCCACAAGCAAAGCAAATACCCATGGTAGCAGCTTAGTGCTTGAAGCAGATGGATAATGAGTGAAGACAACAAAGACAGAGGTGCAGATCATAGTTACTACAATGAGGGCATGCAGGACAGCAGCTTGGATGAAGTACTCGGCAGATATGTAAACTCCAAGAGCAACCCCTATGGCAATGGAATAGAATGCTCTTAGCTTTACAATGTACTTAATTGGTATTATAGAAGTAGTAACCGCCAGAGTAAGTATAATTGCCACAATAAGCAGCCAAGAAGGCCAGGTAGGCTTTGATGTCATGAAGCCATAAATGGAGATGTCATCGGAAGATTGACGAGCTGCCTTGATTATGTCAGATTTGTAAGTCCATGTTACCGGGATTGGTGGTTGCATTAGGATGAACAATAACCCTGTTGCCACCACCAGAAGTAGCCATCTCTTAGCAGCCTGAACAACAAGTAGCAAGAGAGACGTAAAAGTTCAGGATGATGAGAAGAGGCAAAAAAAGATTGTGGTGACTGAAATTCAAACATATGAAATCCAAACATATTAAACAGTCTCCTAAAAATAGTAAGAATATTATGACCAAGCTATTGCAGCTTAAAGAAGCCATGGCGTAGTTAGGTGAAATTCTGTGATGATAGCACAGAGAAGCCTAGCTGAGATGAATATCATGGATGACCTATTGCTATACAATATACTTCTATTCCTTATAGGTGATAATCCAGCTTGCTTAACTTTCCAATATTATTCACATATCTCACTTTCTCACAGTTCAGAGAGGTAAGAGAGAGAGCAAGATATGCTATACTTCGTTATCACTATAAAGAACCATGGTTTATATTTTGCTCAACTAATGCCAATTGTTCTGAAGCTAAAATCACAAAGAGAGAATCATATATATAGTTCATGGAATATTTAGGGTTGACAACAGTTGATCTTATTATCAACTACATATTCATACAGACAAAAAGAGTAAGTACAACAGGAGAAAAGGGAACTTACAAGGACATGAGAGAAATGAAGAACAACAATTGGTACACAAGCCAACCCTGTCAAAACAATACAGAAACCTAAAAGCAAACCATCAGTTGGGGGCCTCCCATTCCACCATTGTAGAGCTTCGAAAATTGTTTCGCGACAGAACCATACAGCCAAAGCAACCACACAGGCATGCATATAACCTTGCCATGGTTTCATTTTGGAGGTTTTTCGTGAATTATCACCCCTGAAACGAGATAAAAATGAATTGGCATTACTTGATGCAGGGAAAACCTTGAGAAGAACTTAAAGACAGTGAATCAGACGTGTAGAACTACATACTTGTAGAGAAGCAGGGGGGGAGAAATGGCCAGTAGAAGTAGAGCTGAAACCCATACAACAGATTTAGATGAAATAAACAGCATGGCCAACTTTGAAGAGTACATACAAGTTAAGATCCAAACTGCTTTTGCTCCAATTCGGTGATCTACAGATAGTCTCCTCACCAAAGCCAAACCCACTAAAGTTGTCATAATAACCATATAACTTGGATACATCACGTCATCCTCAAACCCATAGTAGTATATACCCGAGTAATTAAAAAACCGATTTTCAACATGGCACAAGAGTAAAGTATGGCATATCAAACCTACTTCAGCCAAAAAATGAAGTTTTGATGGTAGAAGAGCTAAACCAGGAACAGCCATAGCTAGTATGACATTTGCCACGATGAGTTTACAGAAGGACTTCAGTGACATGCCTGCCAACCAAATATTCAGGTCCCAGAAATTATGGAGCACAAACCAAGTAACCATTAAGCTCCCAAGTACAACAAAGGCAAAGTACGATGGAAGGCTTTTCTTTGTGAAAAAGCGAGCTAAGTAGAAGCCAGCAATTGAAGGGAGTGGAATGAACTGCAAAAGAAAGAATAAACAAGTTTAACATTTGATACAAATAATAACAGGACTTGCCAGAGAGATAATATAGAAAAATATTAAATTGCAACTGATGCAAAAAGACACGGTATTTCTAACAGAAATCTGAAATCTTGAATTTGAAATCAATTTATGGAAATGGCTGCCAAGAAATAACAATTATGAAATGTATGAAGATTAGGTCTTGTGTATCATAATAAATATAAATTATGCCCTGCTTACTCAGGTCAGCATAGAAACCTTCCCACTTACTCAGCAAGCATGACACTGACATTGATTAGTTTGCACAAGGTGAACTATAAGTATTTGCCTGGCTTCATCCATAAGACGTCTATTCTTTAAGGAACGTTTGAAATCCAACGCATATGCATCTTGTATATTATTGCATTTAAACGAGAAATTTGAAGTCTGAGAGAGTGAAGTACATACCAGGATGGGAAAACCCACAACAATAGCTCCAGCAGCACTAACAGCTACAGCCAACGTAGTGAAAGCCAAAGAGCTGGAAGCATCCGAAATCATACCAAGCGCATAAGACCCAACTCCAGCAGCCCCTCCAAGCATAACCATTGTGACCAAGAAATAATTCAACGGCGGGGGAACCTGAATGTATCGCCCAAACGAATGGAACACAACTCTAACCTCCAGAGCTATCACCACAACAACCAAAGCCACCGCACCATTCACCACACGAATCATATGCAACTGGTGGGCATTCTTAGTAAGCCACCAAAGCGCACCCCTTGTGGACGCATAGAGCAAGAACAAGAAAGGGATAAAAAAGAGCAGAAACAAATCGCAAACAGAAGCAGCAGAGGACAAGACAACCGAGTGGTGAGACGCAACATGGAAAATCAAAGGAAAGAAGAGCAAATTCAGAGCATGAAAGCAACTTTCAAGAGGGCTTAAAATGAAGTTATCATCAGAAGCTTCACCACCATGATACTTAACTTCCTGTTTAGCTTTGAATGAAGACGCACGAGGAATTCCAAAAAGCCAATAGAAAACGCAATTAAAAGTCATGAAATAGTAAGCGGCGTTGTGCATACCAACGGCTGAGATTGTAGCCCAGGTGAAGAGAGTCGAAGCAATGAACGGAAGACAACCAAACAAAAGCCGCTCGAGCGCGACGACGATTGAAGGATTCTCGAGCTGGATCCACTTGAACTGAAGAGACGCCCAAACGCCAATAAGAAAATTGGACTGAGCGCAAAGCAAAGACGCCAAGACACCGAGAACTGCTGAGTTGAAAGCGAAGACGAGAGACGAAGAGAAGAAGAACGCGATCTGCGCGGCGACTAGGGAGAACCAGACGCCGAAGAACGCGCCGGACTTGAAGTTAAGTGAATCCAGGATGTAGGCGATCATCAGACCTAGGGTTAGGGTTGCGATCACGGGAGCGCCGCCAAGGTCTAGGAGGAAGGCGGCGGCGGGGACCAGAGCTATGGCGATGCGAGCATTGTGTGTGAAGGAGGAAGGAGATAAGCGAGATCTGGAGGAGGAGGAGGATGAAGGTGAACGTAAGTTGGTATTAGGATTAGAGTTAGGGTTTCGATGGGGTGAGTAACTGTTGAAGGAGGAGAAGGAAGGAAAGCTGGCGGAGGATTCCATGTAGGGGCGGAACGATCGGGCTTGGAGCTCCGGCGGTATCATTTTAATCGCCGGGATCAGTCACTAGTGAAATGAGATGTAAGCAAATAAGAAATGAGAAGAGATTGGTTTAGACAAGAACGAAGGTGTTGGATTACGTTTTGTCGGCTTCTTTGGGGATTTTGAGTCGGATAAATCGCGCAACTATTACATTAGAAAATTGAAAGTTCCGACGACTTTCAACTTTCAACCACACTGACACTGTGATGCTCGGGGAGGGGACTGAACGTCTCGAATTCATCGCCGATTGCGACGTAATAAATAAAAGGACGTGAACTGGACTTGACTTGACGGCGGCTTCCACTTCCCGTTCTTGCTTGGCTCAATTAAGGTATCCGAAAGCCCATTAATAAAATGGGCTTCTATATGATTGATTCAGCTCACAAACAGTCCAATGCCCACCCACCTCATGAACACAAAATCTTGTAAAGATAAGATTTTGCACAAGTTTATGATTAATGCTTTGGTGATTACACTAGATGAACTAGATATGATGTTAGGTATCCAATGGATGTCTTTATCAAATGATGTTATCTACAATTATAAGAGGAGCACAATGAGTTTTGAGTGATAAAGAGAATGAATTGAACAATAGAGTGGAAAGAGGAAAGGAATGACTTCCCTCTCCAAAGGAGAATTTGTGAAGTTATTGTAAGGTGTGAAATATACTTATCCATTTTATATGCTGTAAGAAAACCAACTGGTGAATTGGATGGTGTCACCTCATTGTTCTTAGATCATGATTTACATTGTTTTAGGGACCATCAATCAAGAACAAAAGGAGTTAGCAAATTTGCTTGAGGAATTCCATGATGTGTTTACATAACTTACAAGCTTACCCTTAATCAAATTTACACTATTATAACATTTCTTAATGAAGGAGTTTGAGGCCTTATGGATACTATATTTTACAAAAAGATGATATGGATTAAATGGTTCATAATTTGCTTAAGCAAGCTAGAACTAAACATAAAGTCGGTCTTTTTGGTTCCCCTATGATGTTAGTGAAAAAGAAAGATACTTGGACATTGTGTATAGATTTATAGTGCCTTAAACCAAAAACAATTAAGGATAAGCTTCTCATTCCTTTGATTAAAAAGTTGTTGGATAAATTGAGTAAAATATAACGATTTTCTAAGTTAGACTTAAGGCTTAATTACAATCAAATTAGAATGATGATGGAAGGTCTTCTAAAAATTGCATTTAAAACTTATAAAAGGTATTATGAGTTCTTAGTTTCTTTTAGTCTAGTTAATGGTTCAACGACTACCCAAAGCTTAATGAATATATTTTCAATAGTATTTAAGGAGTATCAGAAGTATTGAGAAAGCATTCATTTTTTGTTAAGTCCATAAAATGCACATTTGGAACTTATAGAATGGAGTAATTGGGATATGTCATCACTAATATAAAGAGGGTGTGTCTACTGATTCAAGGAAGATTGATATATCACATACTATTGTTAGTGATGAAAATCTAATTTTCACTAGTATTGTTTGGTATGAGTTTTTCAAAATTCAACAAGTGGCCTTGCATTCATCAACTACCTATCATTCTCAGTTTGATGGGCAAGCACAAATAGGTAATAAGAGTGTGGAAACTTATCTTAGATGCATGGCTAGTGACTCTTCTAAGCATTAAGTTAGATATTATCATAAGTAGAGTGGTGATATAGCATAAGCATCCACTCATCTATTCAATCATCTCTTTTTAAGGTGCTATATAGGAATGTACTTTCATTAGGCATTTCTTATTTTGATAAGAATTATAAATTACTGATAGTTGATCAAGTTGTAACGAAGGAGGAGATTGAGTTACACTTGATCCATTTTTATATCAAAAGGGGTCAAAGTAGGATGAAGCAAATGATTGACATGAGGAGAACCAATATGGAATATAAAATAGAGTTTATTCTCAATCACTTGAAAGTATGAATTTGTTTTTATGTCAAATTATATGATTAGTCAGGTTAATCAAATCTATTGCTTAATGTTAAGTCAATATTAGGGATTTATGTGACACCGATTTGTTATACTTGTCCATGAGCTGGTTTTGTTATCCACCAATGGTGACCGTTTCCAGATCAGGGCTCATCATCATGACAAAAAATAGAAGCCCACAACGTGAAACACAAAGGGATTATCATAATCAACTAACCATAAACACTCTAATCCACATAAGCTTTTATTGAATCAAATCAAGCAAAGCTCCTTCTGTTTTATCTGCACTTAATTCAAGATAAAATGGAGATACGTTATCAAGACTTGGTTTTGACAATTAGTCATAATGGTCTCTGTATTCAATCCTCATATTTAAGTAACGAATGGGCTTTTGCTTCTTAAAGTACGAAACATTAATCTCTGGAAGTGTTTTTATGGGGCGTATTCCTCTGTTCTTAATTACTCAGGCCCCTCTAATAATGAATAATTTGGATGTATAGAATATAAAGGGACCTGAGTAATTGAAGACAGAAGATCTCAAGGGGTGTTTTATAGCAATGGTAGCAATAGGTGGATGATGGAGTTCATAAGAAGTCTATTCATTGACAGAGATGCCTGAGACTATTTACACAAGCAGCAGGTGGAGGGCCTAGAACAACAGTATCCTTCTCTAATGATACCTTCTCATTTGTCTCTCTCGCTATTACGTCAATGCCTCAGAACCTGACTAATAGCTCTATGTAGTCTCGCTGTGCGGGAAACAAAGCCTGTCATGCATTATGCATTATCAGAAATCCTCACGCAATTCAACAAAGTAGATATTTAGGTACGTTTTTTTTGCGACCTCCGCAAAATCGTTGGCAAAAGTTGTCATATTGCGACGATTTTTTAAATTATCATTAAAACTAAGCTTTTAACTATTAACTAAAAGAGTGTCACAAAATTTGGGCCCGCTGGTAACTGAAATTGGGCCCTTTTTCAACATATGCTTCCTCCGACGATATGTTTGTCTATTGCAGGTATTCTTTCTCCGTCGGCTACCCTCAGGCCAGACAAACTCATTTGGGGACGTACAGATGATGTTCACTTTACGACATCTTCTGCTTATACCATGATCTTGCAATCCGATTCCACTCCGCACTTTACCCCCTGGCGTACTATTTGGAAGTGGCAGGGTCCTCCTCGCATCCAGGCTTTTCTATGGTTACTCTTGCATAACAAGCTGCTCACTAATCAACAACGAGTACAGCGAGGTTTCACTTTGGACAATACTTGCTATCATTGTCACCAAGAGGAATCCTCTCTTCACGTGGTGAGAGACTGCTCTAAAGCACGCTCACTATGGCGTCGATTTCCCTCCCAGGTCCTCACAGCTGCCTTCTTTTCCATGGATCACCATGACTGGCTTATTTCGAACCTCCTCTCGCGTAGGAAGCTCGGAGGACTAGACTGGGCTATCGTATTTGGCACGGCATGCTGGTTTCTTTGGATTTGGCGAAATCAGGCCATTTTCGACGCCTCCTCCTGACCGACCTCACCGGAGCACCCCGTTTTGACCTATGTTCACTACATCCACGTGGTTGCTACCTGGCAAAGTCGGACCCAGCTGGCCACGGTCACCAGACGAGTCATTCCCATAGGGTGGAGCAAACCTGCTCCAGGCTGGGTAACCCTTAATACTGATGGTGCAGTCAAGGATTCCAGCAGCTCTGTCACTGCAGGAGGGCTACTGCGCGACAGCTCCGACAACTGACTGCAAGGCTTTGGTCAGAACATTGGCAGATGCTCCCCGTTGACGGCAGAATTTTGGGGGGTGCTTTCAGGCCTTCAACTCTCTTGGTCTCTGGACTACCGTCACATAGTCTTGGAAGTCGACTCACGCACTGTGACTAACCTCCTCTCTTCTCCACAGGCGAGAGCTAATTCCTTAAACCCTCTTGTGTTGGGCATCCATGAACTACTTTCCCGCAACTGGGTTGTTCAGATCCGGCATATTTACCGTGAAGGTAATCGTAGTGCCGACTGGCTCGCAAATTTTGCAGGCTTTAGGTATCACTACTTTTGAGCACCCACCTAGGGATTGTATCCTTCTCCTCGTAGAGGATGAATCAGGGGTAAGTCACCCAAGATACATCATGTAACTTGTCTTTTTCATTCCCTTATATATATATTAAGAAAAAGAGTGTCACAAAAGGAACAATATTTCATGAAGAATGACAAAAATTATTCCCAAATGGTGAATATTTAGTGACGATTATCGAAAAATTTTGATTATCGAAAATTATCACAAAATGATCTATAATGAGTGACGATTTTAGAAATTTACCGCTAAATGAACTTTTGGTGACGCTTTTCAGAAATCGTCACCATAATTGTTAAATATTTGTTGACCAATGTCTGAAATAGTCACCAAAGGGTTCTTAATTGGCGACGATTATATAAAATCGTGAATAAAAAGATGTTTGATTTTTGCTACGTTTTTGAAATTATCGCAAAAAGTGACTATTTGATAACAAATTTTGAAAATCATCACCAAATGTGAACCATTTAGGTTTTACAGTAATTTACAACATATTTGATAACCATTTGCCTAAATTGTCATCAAAGGGTTGGCATTTTTCATAATTGTTAAACTAACATTTTTATAATCTATCATAGTTAAGATATGTTTTATTAGAGATTTATTTTGAATGTTTACAACGTATTATTAAAAAACACACACAACATAATTTTAAGTATTAAACAGTAGCATCAATTAATCGTTAATATTTACCAACATTGCAAAAATTAGTTATAAAAAATTTAAATAATTGTATCAATATAATAATATGATATGTGGAGTAGTACGAACTTTGAAGTAAAAGTTTAACAATTCTTACAGTCATAGAACAAGAACAATAACATTCCACACTCAATAGTACGTAGCTTGACCCTTAACTAGTAGGGAGGTTGTTTGACAAATTCTTACAAATACAATAATAAATAAACTTTAAAGCTGAGTCCGGTTGATTACATTAATAAATGACAATGATATAATTATTTTTTTTATTCCAAGTGACATAAGAGTCGGTAAAGGTAAATGAGTCCTTGATGTCTGGATTTTCGAGAAGGGTCCTTGCACGTTCGAAGGCACCAATTAAAATAGTGATAGTTCTTCCCTCAGGTGTAGGGTTTTTTCATATCCTCTTGTAACAGTGTTTCCGTTATAACTAAATTTGTAGAGGATACAGTGAATGAGTCTCCAGATTTAGTATGGAAGACAAGTTCTCCAGATGAACTACCAGTACGAAACTATTTACCTAAAACACAATTGGGATAGAACCTAGATAATGTCAGATTAGTAAACCGTTAAACGAACCGAAATTGCAGTGACATGCATACGTGAATGATCAAACGAAGTTTGTGGAATTGACAAATTTTTCAAAACAATTGATTTCCCTAATCCTTTACGAACTTTTGTGACTTCACTCCCGCCTCCATGGGCATACATGTCATCTTTGAGATTCAAAGAAGCTTAAAATAACATGTAGTATATACCATCAAATGTGGATATATATAAAGCTTCATAAAAGGAAATGAGATGTACATAATAAGGAAAGTGACGTTGTTTGGATGATACTAAATATCTTGAAGCAGAAGATCGGTCATGGAAGGCAAACAATGATTAGTGTACAAAGTGGAGATTTTTCTGCATTGTTTATTTTTCAGTAGGGACAATTTTACCACATTCCTCTCAACGGAATGAATTAGGGCCATCCGGAACTAGTTGTCATATTGATATTTCTTGATTAATAATGTTAAGAGGTATATTCTGCAAATGTTAATTTAGAATAAAATAATGATATGTTCAACTTCATTTTCAATGGTAAGTGGTAAGTAGTCCAGTTAGCACTTATACATACTTATCACTTATACATCTTCAATGTGCCTAACGATATGAAAGTTACTCTTACTAAAATTTCAGAAATATATTTTGTAGTTTGTATGACATGCAAAATGTATAATTTAAAATAAAATAGACATGACTATGTTCTTGACGTACAGAAATATATTATTATCTATATTGAACTGTATTACTATTAATAGAAATGAATTAAAGTAAAATACTCTTAAAGACCTTTCATCAAATAGTTACGAAGCTTTGATGAGAGAAGTATTAAAGGTTGTTGGGAAGAAGCCGATCCATATACAAATAACAAAGACAGATAGTAAATCATCTTCGAAACACAACTACAAATACAACTCATACATCAAATGCATAATTAAGAACTCACAATAAACATCTAAAGGTATAAGTTAAACTTATCGCAACTTCGTTAATGAAAATAAAACAAAAGAATAATACTGATTCAGTTAATAATGGTTCTTCGACGGTGATGACCACAATACAGAACCCAAACAGAAGAGAGGATTTTGAGAAATGTTGACAGTTTGAACGAGAATATAGTAGCCTTTTATTATGGTTGTTATTGAAAACCTAACACAAAATTACATCGTTTTTCTTGTTTAGGTAAACTATGTTGTTTCTCATTTACTATAGTTATTTGGAAGAAGTATTAATTAATTTGCTACGTTCTATTGTATTTGGTCGACAAACGTCAAATGTAGCGACTAATACATAGTTCGTCGCCAAAGCCCGCGGGTTTATAAATAAATTTTTATAAATTTATATTCCTATTCCAAAAAAACATAATTTGAATTAAAAATTAAATTATTCAATTGAAAACCATTTTGAAATTAATTTGTTATCTCTTCAAATAAATTATAGTTAACTTACAATTTTCATAAAATTATACTATTTAATTATATGAAATTTGAAAAACTAATTTTTTAATATTTAACAAGAAATTCTAATACAATTAAAAAACTATTTCTAAAAACTATTTCTAACACATCTTTAGAAATTACTATTTTGTAGCATAATAGTCTATTTTCTGATATTAAAAGAATACTACTTTTTAAATTAAATAAAACACTTAAATAATTAAGAAAGTAATTTATATAATTTATTTAGATGTTAATTTGTTAATTATTTAGAAAATAAAGAATTTACTTGGGTTTTAGCGATGATGTGGATATTTGGTAGCGAATGGTCAACCATTTGTCACTAAGTTTGGAAGCTAGTTGCCAAAATTGATATTCTATGACTCACACGTCTTCGTTGCAAAAATTTTTTTGGGCGATGATGTAAAAATTTGGTAGCAAATTGTCTACAATTTGCGACTAAGTGTGGTGGTTAGTCGCAGAAATGATCTTCTGCGACTAAATTGAATTCGTCTCAAAAACTTGAGGATATTTAATTTAAATGTATCTTTTTATACAGATAGAAAGCTTAATGGTAGATTAAGGGCTAAAGGGTATATGTTGTCATGTTAATAATGAATTTGGTAAAAATTAAATATACAAAATTTTAAATTTTTTCCAATTTTATTTTGTTTATCTACCAAATTAAAAATAAAGATTAATAACAAAAATTTTATTTTGTTGTTTGTAATAGGAGTACCTCATACAAAGACTTAATCAATTAAGAAAGTTAAGAATGTAAAGAAAATGTTTTAATTAGGGTGCAGGGTGAAATTGAACCAAAGAATCGGGTTCCTACCGAATTCTCCACTTTTATTGTTTATATTGTCTGAAATGTTATGTTCATAATTGTCTTATGTTGTCGATGTTTTACTTATGTTAATTTACGATGATTAAATGAACATTTTTAATGTTTCACTTATGTTTTTGCAAAATGTTATGTCGAATGTTTAGTATTTGACTACTAATTTCCTTATATTCATGTGGAATATTGATGTTTGAGTTAAGATTATGTGTTATGTTCATATGTCGTTTCACACAGGTTCAATATAATGGCACCTAGTAGAAATAAGGGAAAGAGGGTGGTACCATACAACAACAAACTCAATCTGATAGTTCAACAACCAACAGTTGCATTCTCGAATGAATACAGTCGGCAACAACCTTTACCAACATCATATGTTAGTGCTGAGGGATCTTCAGGTATATTATTATTAACCAAATATATTTACATTAATGTTGAAATTACTCATTACATATTTAGTTTCATTATCATCATCATTATCACACCCAGTCTGAAGTCCCGCAATGAAGCAGAGTTTGGAGAGGTTTAATAGTGCACAGTCTTACCCTTACATATTTAATTTGCTCTTCTTATTATGATTTTTTTTGTTTTCAGATTCCAATATTGGCATTAGAAAATGAGATAGAGGTATAGCAAAAGGAGTTGAGTTGCAATGGATGAATGTTGTAATGAACAGCAAGTTGTTTGTGACATTGACCCATGCAACGTCACCTTTTGGATAAGATCCAATTTGCAAAATTATCCAATGAGTTGGGTGTCATTTTGAGGAATGAATTGCTTTGCCTTCAGCATGTCAGGCAGTTGAAGGAAGACAACTTGCTCCAACATGCTTTGGATCAAGTTTCAGTAATATTTTAATTCATTTGATTATATGTATTGCGATTTTACTAAACAAAAACAATAACTTAACTTATACTTTTTTTCACAAATGAAGCTCAATATCATTGATATCGACAAGCCTGAGATTTCAAGCTGTGTTAGTTCACTGTTGAAACAAACGATGAAGGACCATCAATATAAACTTCATAAATATTACTAGTCTTTCCTTTCCAATGAAGAGGAAAGGAAACACGTTTTGGAATGGGTGATCCCAAAAAATTGGAATGAACTGTATGATTATTGGGTTTCAATGAAGGTTTAGTTTTTTTTTTCCTCTTCATATTTCCTTCCATTAATTTTGTTTATACATTTTATGACTACTTCTCTTAATTTGGGAAAAGTGTGAAAAAGTCAAGGTGAACAGAGCAAAAATGAAGACTTCTTATAACATCGGCTCCAAATCTTTTTTTATCGTCCAACAAGAATTTGTCAGTGTATCATTAACTTATAATTCTATTTCTTAATACAATAAATTCTATTATCTTCTATTTTTTTAAATTCATATAATAGAGTCAAACTCAACTCCAAGGACAAGAGTATGATAGAATCAAACTCTATAAGCCAGCACACTACAAGGAAAGTGAAGATTGGATGTCAGAAGAGGCACAAAGTAATTATGAAAGTACAAACAAATTAATATTACAGTTTAATTTTCTATATAATACTAAGTAATAATTTTTTAGTTAACTCGATTTTGTACTTTAAATTGTAGGATAAGATGTAGAAGTTTTTGTAGATATCATTGTTTGAGGGGAATCAACCCAATGTCGAATATATTTGCAACAATGTCCTTGGTATAAGATCGAGGTATACCAAAAGTCGTAGGTATGACCTTATGCTTGTTAGTGCATCTTCGTCATGACCAACATATGTCAATGTACTTCAAGAGGAGAACCAGGCATTGAAGACTAAGTTACAATGTACAGAAGAGAAGTTAAATTGTAATGCAAAAGAAGTGAACAAACTTAAAAAGATGGTCAAACAATTACTTGGCTCAAACTATGTCAGTAGTAGTGATGACAATGAAGAGTCATAAACACTGTAATTATTTTTTTATAAAATGCATTCTCTTTTTAATTATTATTTTATTTTATTTGATTATTATTTAAAAAGTATGTCACTAACATTAATTATAAAATGTAACTAATTTATATTTCAAACTGTCTTAAAAATTGTAATAAATTAAATTAAATTTGTTTTTAACAATTATAATAAAAATTAAATTTAAAAATAAAAATTTGTCAATAAAATGTATTACCTACCAAAACAAAATCGTCACAAAATGTTATCACCTATATTTACAAAAACGTCTCTAAAAACATTTACCTACAACAAGAAATTAGTAGCTAAAACTATTCTGCTACAAAAACATAATTGTCACTAAAAAGTATTACCTATCAAAACAAAATCGTCACAAAATGTTGTTACCTACGTTTACAAGAACGTATCTAAAAATATTTACCTACAACAAATAATTAGTAGCTAAACTCTGCTAAAAAAATCATTAGTAAAAATAATTACCCACGACTACATTTTAATAGGTAAAAATCTTTATTTACAAAACATACACGTCACAAAAAAAAATATACTACATTCTTCGCTCTTGCTGGATATATGTTTTATCGAAAAAATTATTATGTATCCAAAATATTTTTGCGAGGATTTAAAAAAAAAAGCCTCAGATATTATTTTGCTACCTGGATTCAATGAATATTAGGGCGAAGATTACTTTTCGCTGCGAGTTATTTGCGATGATTTTTTAATATTTAGGTCACCAATAAGCTTATCTGATGTACCGAGGTCTGATCATCCGTAATTGGCGAATGCATGCAGACGCAGTCAAAGGGTAGGTGGTAAAAGGATTCTGAATGACTTTGTAAAATTGACCTAATTGAATTACGATATGTGCACGAAATATATACAGCAGGATTACAAAGGTTGCTGTAAGTAACTAAATAAAGAAGTATCTAAGAGGATTACATATCTAAGGAGATATACATGAATAAGAGAATATCTGTGAAGATATACAATGAAGAGATTCACTAACTATTTCCTATTACACCCCCGCAAGATGAAGTCACGGGAAGTGACATTCATCTTGGTCCTGAAAAGTTCAAATTTGTGTCTGGACAGTGACTTAGTCAGTGCATCAGCAGTTTGATCTTGCGTTGAAACATGAGAAACGCGTAGATTTCGTTGGTGGACTTGTTCTCTAACAAAATGATAGTCTAAGGCAAGGTGTTTCATCCGAGA
>JANVCQ010000003.1:7723432-7734340 GCA_025531925.1 Erythroxylum plowmanianum | reverse complement strand
CGTTACTTTTTTTGATGTACCACCTTTAGGGTGTCACAATCTCCTCCTAGAGGACATATCGGGGATCAGATTTCCCCGACTCATGTAATTTCGGTGTAATTTTTCCCTTTATGCAAAAAAAAAAAAAAGACTAGAAAGAAAAGCAGCGTGGCATTGTGGAAGCCACAGAATGAGCACGAAATTAGCAGGGAAAGAGGAGCAAAACAAGGTAGGGGCATGAAGGAGAGTTGAGCAGTATTTTACTTTCCATATTACACTCTTTCATAATCTGTCAAGGCTTTTGAGTCGGAGATAGAATTATATTCAAAGCGAACAAGAATTAATAGAACAAAATGCACTACAAAAAACTTTCTTCATTATTATTGTATTTTTATAATAAAAAATTTTCTTCTCTTTAATTATAATTGATATCCCTTCCCTTCTTTTAGTAAGATGTCAAAATTTTGTGGATCCAAGAACAAACAAGCCTTAATATATTAAGAATTGGGATTACATCCTACAACATGTATATGTGATCAACTAAAAGATAGTAATCCATATAATAATAAATGAGACTTAGAAAAATTAAATAGATAGATGCTCGTAAAATAAAGTAGGTACATCATAACGGAACCCATGATCTGAACCCGTTAATTAGAGTGTGTGGTAATATATAGGCAAAAGAGTTAACACAATATGGTGATTTGACTTTTTTTATTTTCATATATATGAAATTATTATGTTTTTATGATATTATTTATTGATTTATTATGTTTATATTATTTAAATTAAAATAATATTAAAATTATTAAATTGACAAAAACTAAGAAAATATATCAGAAGTAGATTATATGATATTAGAAATGGTAGATCGCAGAACGAACTGACATATGATGCATGTCCTAGATCGGCCAAGAAGGGTCCGGCACATACAAAATAGGCAAAAGTTCGCAAGCCCATGTAAAACCCATGTTGAAAGTACATAAATTTCAAAATATACGAATTAATCTTTAACTTTCCTAATTTATTTATTTAAATTTGATAATTTCAAAATTATCATTATAAGACATTTAATATTTAATAGATGGGATTTATTATTAAAAATTAATTAAACATTAAAAAATTAAATTATAATTTAATCTCCTATAAAAAAGTTAATCATGATGATGATAATTACAATTTTGAATTTTTTATATTATTTATTTTGATTGACTTATAGTAGTAAAACAATTTACTATTAATTTTTAATTTTTAAGTTTCGAAAATTTTAAGAGTTGATTTAAATTTTTGTGAAAAGTGAATTTTAAATTTAAACATTAGATAACTAATTACAATAACAATAATAATAACTCTTGTCTTGCTTTGTTAATAACCTTGTTACGATTGTATTACACGTTTCAACATAATACGACACAAGACTTTTTTAATATTGAATCATTACAACAAAGGATAGACCAAGTGATGACATGAAGGTACAGTTCCCGACGGTGGTATTAAAGACGGACCTTGGATGGCAAGGCCACCGCTGGGAAATGAGCGCAGCTGGCAAAGCATGTGAGAAGACCTTGTTCACAGTTGAACAAGCACTTGACAGGCTTCAATCCTCCCTCAGACCCGCAACCTGTGACACAACTGCCAAATGTTTTGTCACAATCCAAGAAACACTCTCCGAAAGACGGCCCCTCCTGAGCCTTCACACCGCCACTACAAACTCCCATGAACACCACCACCATCAACACCGCCACACGCCAGACCGCCATCGTTGTATGTATAAGAGCTCCTAGTAGTTTTGGAATCCACAGTGCTCAATGAAATGTTGGAGCTCTGTTCCGTGTATATATATCGAAGAAGTGCTAATTCTGGGTCTGTTTGAGAGACTTTGCGTCCAAAAATTGGATTAACACGCAAGAAGCATGATCCTTTTTGGTTGTTTCAATTAATTCCCACCAAAATTTTCAATGCAATTAGATGTTGTTATATTTAATAATTAAAAAGTTTTACTATTTTAATTATACCGATTAAAAATTTAAATATTAAATTTCTTATTTTACTAATTTTCAGGCTGATTTTTAAAACATTTATTATCATTATCATTATCATACTTAGTCTGAAGTCTTGCAATAAAGTAGAGTTTGGAAAGGTCTAATAGTACGCAACCTTACCCCTACATTGTAGAAAAGCTGTTTCCTGTAAAATTTTGTATTATAATTTTGTAAAAACACTTATTATATCATAAGAAAAATTTTGTATTATAATTAACCATTATAATTATAAAACTTCGAGACTCTTTACTCTATAGTACTGCTAAGAATTGTGACAGATGATTAATTGAAAAATCGAGAATCATAAACTAGTGGGCCGGACCCTCTATATTGGTTACACGAATGAGTGGCTAGGTAATTCGGTTGACCCGATTACAAAACCCTAGATGCAACGCGAAACGTGAAAGATAAACGGTTGAGATGAATGGGCTTGAATCTCCTTAAACGCCTTTATATTCATCGTTAAACAAAGCCGCCTTCGGTCTCGCGAAGCAAAGTTCGAAACTTTTCCCGTGCACTTGTGCTTCTCTTCCGGAGTTTTTCGGTGCACCTGATAAAGATGGTAAGCCCTGAAGATCCAATCTTTTGCGATTTCTTTTAGTGTTGGGAAGAATCTGTTAATGGGTTTATGATTATTTTGCAGGTTCTCCAAAACGATATCGATTTGCTGAATCCTCCTGCGGAGTTGGAGAAGAGGAAACACAAGCTCAAGCGTCTCGTGCAATCTCCCAACTCCTTTTTCATGGTACAGATTCTTAATTATCATTGTTGTTTGATTGTCTCTGTATTTTGTTTATCGCTTTCAAAATTTTTGATAAAAAATTACAATTTTGGTTCCAGGATGTGAAGTGCCAGGGATGCTTCAACATGTAAGTTCTTATTCAGTGACATGGGATTCGAAAATTTTGAGTTTTTGGTCTGTTCCAATTAAGATTTTTTGATTAAGCTTATATTTTTATAAACAAACGGTGTGGATTTGTGCAGAACGACCGTGTTCAGTCATTCACAAACAGTTGTGGTATGTGGGAATTGCCAGACGGTGTTGTGCCAACCAACAGGAGGCCGTGCTAGGCTTACGGAGGGTTGTTCTTTTAGGAGAAAGGGTGATTGAGATGGAATCATCTTGATTATTTGGTCTCTGTCGTTTACTACTGCTCGAGTTTCAAGGGGTTGAGGATGAATATATTCGGATCTTTGCCGTAATATAGTGAAGGCGTTCCTTTTCATAACCTTTTCTTAAGTGTTATTTTATATGTCGTTTGCTTTTCCGTTGGGAATTTTGCAAGGAAAGTGTTGTTAGAACTCCATGACTGCTGTGCCTGATCTTACTTATGCTGTTTTGTTGCATCCAAGTTGTCTTTGTTTGGCTTTCACATTCTCGCGTGTGTTTCTCTTTCGTGAACAGATTTTTGCTTGAGGTGATGTTTTAGTTCTAATTAATCTGGGCTTAAGGTTGAACTTCTGATATGTCAGTAACCTTGCCCATTGCGGTCGGTCATTAACGAGTTCAGTAATCTTTCTTTAATCATATAATTGGACGGATATTAATAAAGCATGCAGAAAAATAGATAAACGACGATAGTTATCCAAAACGGTATTACTTCATATCACTTGTACACTCCCAAGAATAAGATACATCAAAGAACTCTCTAATCTTTCCTCAGCTCACTAGTCGATGCCATCTCCGGGCAATTTCCGGACTGTCCAAGGCATTTGCAACCTCAATATCTTCCTAATCCTTCTGCCCCTGATGTCTTCTATTGGAAGGACCAACTAGTATACAAATTATCTAGTGTGCTCGTTAAGGACATGATGAGTAGAAGGAATTCTGTGGTTGAGTGGCACAAAGTAATTTGGTGTAAGGCTCTGTCACCCAAAATCTCTTTTCTTCTTTGGCTCACCATTAAGAATAGGCTCAATACCACCGATAGAATCAGATATATGGAGGTAGGCTGATCCTGTCCTTTATGCTCAATTCAAGATGAATCAAGAGATCAATTATTATTCATATGCCTCCTGCTAATAGCATTTGGGAGCACGTGACAAGAAAATGCCTCTGGACTGCTCCTGGTAGTAATGTCATTAGTTTTATACATTGGTTTTCAACCCAGAGTGCTCTTCCACAGTCAATTAAGCAAATATACACGATTGCATTGGGAATTTGCAAGCAGATTATCTAGAAAGAAAGAAATTCCAGGAGATTCACAACAAAGAATACCTCCATTGAATCCCTCACTGCAGCAGCTATCAAGGAGATCAGAGAAATTGTCCTGCTGAAGTACATTGCACAAAGTTGTTAGTCCAACCTGTTTTCTTCTTTAAATATTTAAACTAATTAGTGGCCAGTTAAACACCAGATCCTTGGTCGCATATACACAGTTCTGTAACCAGTCAATGGGTATTCCCCAAGTACTAATTTTTGGTTGTAACACTTTCTTTGTTTAATGATATTTCATTTCTTTCTTTTAAAAAATGCTGTGGGTTTAGTCCCATTTTGTAAATATTTGTTCGCCTAATACTACTAAATTTGGGCTTTGGAAGTATTTTCTGTCTTCATAAATCAAAAGGAATGAATTTTAGGTAGATTTGAGGTAGAAACTAATGAGCAAAAGTCGTTTCTAGAGCATACGCTTGCGTATGAGTTGCACATGCCCATATCAATGGTGGACATGACTGTGTGGATGAATGTGTAAACTTCTGTAACTACGTACGAGTTGAAGGACGATGCTTGAGGATAGATATGCTGTAGTTGCCCGCAGGGCGTAACTCAATTGGTTCCTGAGGGACAGATTTGCTCCAAGGTGCATGGTTCAAATCCCACGATTTGTAGTGTGGGAGCAACATTCTTGAGCCCCTTGTGGGCTTTGAGGGTGGGCTCCTTGTAGGCCTGTGGGTTGCTCACCTCCCCTTTAGCGGGCCGCTGAGTACCTGATTTACATCCTCCCAATTGCTTCGTCGGGCCGGGATGTGGGGGACCTTTTGAGTTGGGGTTCAACCTTTTTGCTCCAAGATATGCTGTAGTCAAAGTTTGATAAGACTGTGTAAGTGGAGGACACAGTCATGTTCATAGCCCATGTAAGTCACTAAAAAAATGTATCAGAGTAATGTCAAGTTTGAGTGACATGATCACCCCACACAGTCTTGTAAGAGACCGTGTGCATTTTAAAAATCTTGTCTTTTCAAATTCTAAAACTTTATCGAGATAAAAGTTGCCTATATGATAGAAACACATGATGAAAGAAGAACTTCAAAGTTCAAATAGTATTGTTCAACTATAATTTTATTGAAGTTTGATGTCTAGGATTGGTTAGGATTGATTATTTTGTAAGGTATTCTTTAACGAGTTAGCTCAAAAACTTTACCACTTATGTATTGTTATTTGTTTTTAGTGGACTTATTGTTGGTTTGTCTCGTAGTTTTTACCTTTATATTGTAGGTTTTCTACATTTAGTCTTGTGTGCAATTTATCTTTAAGTCTTTTTTATTACGTAAGTAATTTGTTATTGGTTGAGTGATCTTATTGATCTTATGGGTGTTATTGCTTGGAGTTCAATAACTGGTATTAGAGTGTTAGGTATGCAGAGTAGCAATATTATAATAACTCTCAATCTAAATAGAACTTAAATAGAATATACATTTGTCATGTTGTGTCAAATTCACATTGAGAAAAGAACTTTTTTTTTTTCTTCTAGATACACACACACACACACACACACACACACACACACATATATATAATAGAAGATTTCCTATATTACAAGGATCTTTATGATCCATTTGATGTAGACAAAATCATTCAGGACGATTTCCAGTCTAAGCCCGAGAAGATGTTAGATAAAGAGTGCAAAAAGATGAAGCGAAAGACTTTGGAAACTATTAGATAGTGGATTAATATCATTATATTTAACCACATAACCCACAAGACAAATCCTTTTGAGTTGTAGAAGAAATTGAAGAGTCTTTATGAGAGGAAGACTGCTCAAAACAAGACCTCGCTAATTAAAAGACTTGTTAACTTGAATTTGAAAGTTGGTAAATAAGTGTCAGAGCATCTCAAAGAATTTTAGGATATTATCAATAAGTTGACTACAATGAAGATCATCCTTAATAATGATGAGCTATAAGTCTCGTTCTTATTGAGTTCCTTACTAGGTAGTTAGGGAAATTTGGTTATGACTATTAACTTTTTGGATGTGATCAAAAAAAGCATGTTTAATAAAGAGATTAGAGGAAGGAGATCGATATAAATAATGTATAGGCTCTTGTGTTAGATAATAGAGGAAAAAGAAATGGTAGAGATTCTAACGGGTATGGCAAGTCTCTAAAAAAGACCAAGTTGACAGATGGCAAGGAGACCAGAACATGTCACTACTTTACCAAACTTGGTCATATAAAGAAGTTCTGCTATAAGTGGAAGAGATACCAGAAAAAGCAAGATAACTAGAAAGATACAGAGGATAATATCACTATAACATCCTCAAGCACATATATTGCGTTATTGTTGATTTGTATGATCAATGAATGTCTCTATATTAGCCACTTAAATTCTAAGTGGCTTGTTGATACATAGACTTCCTATCATTATGTTCTGAAGAAGGAATACTTCACTAGTTATGTGAGTAGTGATTTTGAAAGTGTGAAGATGAAAAATCAGAGCTTTGCTAGCATCATCATCATGGGTGACATCTGAGTCCAAATCATTGTTGGGTGCATATTGACCTTGAGAGATGTACAACACATTCCTAATTTGTACTTCAATTTATTGTCTTCAAATGTGCTTGATCAAGAAAGACATTGTCACATATTTGAGGATGGAAAATGGAAGTTGTGTAAAGGAGTATTGACAGTTGCTTGTGGTGGATTGTGTTACACCCTATACAAGTTGCACTTGAAGGTGTGTTTCAAAGAACTAAATAAATAGTTGAAGGAAACAATTCTCCAAATTTGTGGCATCGAAGAGTAGGACATATTAGTGAGAAAGGAATCAAGTTACTAATAGTTAAAATCACTTATTCCTACAAAGACTACTGTTTCCCTCAACCCCTATGATTATTGTGTGGATGAAAGGTAACATCGAGTTTCGTTTCATAAAAGGTCTACTTGAAAGAAGACTAAGTTGGAGTTGGTGCTTTCCTGATATTTGTGGTCCCATGGAGGTGGAGTCATTGTATGGTAACAAATACTTTATTACTTTTATCAATGATGCTACTTGTAAGACTTAGGTCTTTATGTTTAAAAAAACCAGGTGTTAAAGACCTTTAGGAGATCTTATGCCATGGTAGAAAAGGAGATGGAGAGAAAGCTTAAGTGTCTCGCAACTAACATTGGAGGCTAGTGCACTTCAAAGAGTTTGAGGACTATTGTATGATATATAACATAAGACATGAAAAGACATAATCTAGTCCCCACAACATAATGGTATTGTTGAAAGGATGAATACTACCATTATGAAGAAGGTTCGGTGTACGTTTTCAATGTCCAATCTACTGAAGTCCTTTTGAGGTAAGGCAGTTCGAACTGTAGTTTATTTGATTAGCATAATTTCTTGAGTCCCTTTGGATCTTTACATATAAAAAGAGAAGGATCTTGTTTATATGCATATAAGGATGTTCAGATGCAAAATGTTTAAGCATATGCTAAAGGAGAAGAGATCAAAGCTAGATTTGAAGACTACTCTTTGTATATTCACCCGTTAGCTAAAGGAGAAGAGATCGAAGCTAGATTTGAAGACTACTCTTTGTATAGTCACTAGTTAGGGTGATAAGGAGTTCGACTATAGGCTTTACGATCTAGAAAAATAAAAAAAGTTATCTGAAGTAGGGACATAGTCTTTTATGAGCACTGAGATAGGTGTAGATCTCATTAAAGAAGATAAGACTACAACTAATAGTTTGTTTTACGATACTATAGATATTTCTTCCATTACTGTTACTGTTGATCAACTTATAAGTGAGGAAGGCAAAAGACATGAGTTGGTACAAGATGGTGATAATAAAGTGCAACCTGAAGGAGATGAGCTACGTCTTATGGATGGTATAAAAGAGGTTCATGAGCATTATAAACAAGGGGAGCAACCTGCCTAAACGTTGGAAGATTTCTAAATTCGAAGGTTAACTAGACGAAAAAGCCTTCGACTAGATACCTTAATTCAGAATATTTCCTAGTTTCTGATGAGAAGAAGTGTTTATACTAAGTTGGTAAGTTGTCCATTGAGTTATAATCTATTAAGAAACTACTTTAATTTTTTAAATTATAATTAACAATTGTTTCCATGGATAACAAAATGAAAGAGAGGATAAAACTCTACTCGTTAATGCTGAAAAGTATGTTACATCTTATAAAAGAAAGCCTGAAAAAGTGGACAAGCAATCTACTGAAGCTTAAGGGAGAAAATTATGAGTAATAATAAATTTCTATATTGTTGCTACTTTTGTTGAAATGCCCAAATTTATTGCTTATTTCATATGTTTTGATTCTATTTTATTTGTTTTTGATATTGTTGATTTGTTTTTCATGTCAAAACAAGTTATTTATAGTATAACTAGAAAATGATAGTGAAAAGCTTGATAAAGTTGTGGCTAATTTGAGAGTGATAAGGCCTGGACATAATAAACTTTTTAGAAGGGGTGTGAAAGTATTTACCATGAAACAAAAAAATGGTGAGTGAAGTCTTGTTGTTGGGCACCGATTTTGAAACCCAACTCTTGCTCTGCTACTATAATTCTTGGGCACCGGTTCTGAAACTGAACTCTTGCTCTAATATCATAACTGTTGGGCACCGTTTTCGAAGCCCAACTATCGTTTCGGAGTCATAAAGTATGAGCGAGTTTTCTTGTAGGATTATTTCAGAGAACTCTCATTAGCCATCATCCCACAAGAGTGGAGTGCCCACACCAATCAATCACCAAAATAACCACTTGAATTTTTCATAAAAATTGTAGCTCCATGTATCTAGTTTATTTTGAACTAAGAATCATCTCAATTGGAGCTCTATAGCTCAAGATATGCCTAAAAAACCAAAGTATGTTCATAACTCGGTTATGTTCTTCCAATCGATCCCTCATTTTCTTTCTATCAATATTTTCAAATCAACACCAAAGGAATCCAATTTTTATGGATATATAGCAAAATGTATTAGTAATATGTTGCTTCAAGAATCACCTCATTTGGAGGTCGGATGGTGAAGTTATGGTCAAAAGATTCAAACATGTTTATGTCCTAAATCATATTGTACCTGTATTGACGCAATTGCCATAACTTTCAATAGAAATGTCGGATTGCATTCGTTCTTAAACTATGTGAAAGAGGACTTCTAGATCTATAACTTTTATGAAGACTACAAAGTGAGATTTTGCTATCTAGAGGGTCAAAATCACTGATTTATTGTAGCTGTCCCGTGAATGTCCGTTTAACGGACATAGATGGGCTTGGGAGTGCTTTCTAGATCCGAGAAGGTCCGTTTAACGGACATGCACTGGTCTGGGGGTGTGTTTACACCCAAGAAGGTCTGTTTAATGGACCTGAAGTCCATCTAACAGACATTGGTGATCTAACACTCCTTCCAAAGCCTCTCCAAAGGTTCCTACATCCATTCTAATATCATATTCACTCATTATCTTCCCAAATTCACTTCTTCTAATGTAATATCACTTCTTAAACATTCAATTACCAACATGATTTCATAAATCTCCCAAATCTCAACTCAAATAATTCATCACATATAACAAATTCTCATCTTTCACCATAGCTGTTATGATATATATCTTATGCAGCATCATCACTTGTAATGCTCATATCTCTCAACTCCGATAATCAAAATTTACATACTTTATAGCGTTGGAAAGCTAAGAGGATAAGCTACAACTTTCTAGAGACAATTTTGTCTAATTCAGCCTAGATTAATCCAGTTTTTCCTCTAAAGTCAAAACATAATTCCTATCTTTTCTTTCCATAATACATCTCCCTTATATGTAATAATAATTCATATTCAAAATTTATCATCTCAAATTGATAACTTCTTCAAGTGTACCTAATTCCAACTTAGCCTCATCCTTAATTAATTTACATTTCAACTAAACCTCATCCATACACACATTCACATTTCGACTTAACAATAATCCATACACAAATTCATATTTCGTTAACAACATAAAACAAGAGTTTACAAAGCTTTAATGACATTTCAAGCCACAATACATTGATATTCTAAAATCTCCAAATTACACAAGATACTTGAATAATAATTGGTTAAAGTGCAATTACAGTCTTGATGTGCACAACTACTCCAAAACAAAACAAAACATGCAAATCTGGAGTAATGTCTTGACTTTCTTTCACTCGGTCTCTTGATCATCACCTAAATAGGGGAAGGAGATTGAGGGTGAGCTTAAAACTTGTGGGTAACAAGTTTATAACCGATAAACAAGCGAAAACCATTGAAATATTCATTGTCATAGAAAATTCTTGCTGAATCATAAAACACATGTTTCTCAAAATTCTCGTCACGTAATCAAATTAACAACTAACACAATTTATGTATTCTTTAACTTTTTCACAAATCATAAACACATAAGCACATCAGATTGGTTTGGGCAGATCCATAAACATGACGAATTACACAATTTCAAATAATGGTCCTGTGTAGTCGTAAACTTGAGGGAGTCCATGAAGGAGCTCCGTGCCACTAGTGGGCAGGCGGAAGAAGTCTTAACTTGGTCAACGTGCACGTGACATTATTGAATGGACTACATCAAACCCATGTAACATGTAATTCATGACTTGAAAACATATTACCTAAATGACAACATTTTGGAAACTTGTTTTTCATGAACATGCAATTTTTCGAAAACCCTTTCATTTAGCAATTCACAATTCATCATCAAAATTT
>JANVCQ010000003.1:7707705-7723332 GCA_025531925.1 Erythroxylum plowmanianum | reverse complement strand
CTATGCACTCCAAATCTATTCCATCCTATGTCAAATTTACTATTTTACCCTTCCAATTGAGGGTGGGATGTTACACTAAAGAACTAAGATATCATCTCTAAAATAGAATACTATAACACTACTACTTCCTATCTAATAAGGAATCTTAATATAATATAGAGTTCAACCTTTTATCTTTGACCACACTACAACAGATAAGCTTATTGGCGACAAATTCAAACGTCGCTAAATATTAAAAAATCGTGTGAAATAATAATTTGTGACGAAAAACAATCATCAGCTTAATGGCTACTGAATCTAGGTAGCAAAACAATATCTGCGACATTTTTTTGAAATCGTCGTAGAAAGGTTTTGGATGCACAATATATTCATGGATATAACATATAACCGATGATAACCAAAAACATGGTACACAAAATTTTGCAACGTATATGTTCTGTAGATAAAGGTTTTTACCTACGAAACCGTAATCGTAGGTAATTATTTTTACTGACAATTTTGTTTTTGTAGCAGAATAGTTTTAGCTACTAATTGTTTGTTGTAGGTAAATATTTTTAGAGAGGTTCATGTAAACGTAGGTAATAACATTTTGTGATGGTTTTGTTTTGGTAGCTAAACTTTTAGTGATAAACATTTATTTTTAAATATAAATTTTATTATAATTGTTAAAAACAAATTTAATTTAATTTATTACAAATTTTAAGACATTTTGAAATATAAAATAGTTACATTTTATAATTAATGTTAGTGACATATTTTTTCAATAATAATAAATTGAAATAAAATAAACATTAAAAAAGGAATGTATTTTATAAAAAAATAATTACAAGTTAATTACAGAATTTGAGCAAAATTTATAAACAAACCATCACTCATCATCATTACTACTAACATAGTTTGAGCTATGTAATTGTTTGACCATCTTTTTAAGCTTGTTCACTTCTTTTATATTAAGATCTAACTTCTCTTCTGTACATTGTAACTTAGTCTTCAGTGACTAATTCTCCTCTTGAAGCGTCATTACATATGCTGGTTGTGACGAAGATGCACCAACAGGCATAGTGTCATACTCAAGACCTTTGATATACCTTGATCTTATACTAAGGACATTATTGCAAATGTCATCGACATTGGGCTGATTCCCCTGAGGCAATGATGTCTACAACAACTCTTGAATATTGTCCTACAATTTAAAGTACAAAATCAAGTTAAGTAAAAAAATTATTACTTAGTATTACATAAAAAAACTGTAATATTATTTTTTTTTGTACATACACAATTACTTTGTGCCTTTTCATACATCCAGCCTTCACCTCTCTTATAATGTGTTAGCTTGTATAATGTAATCCTATCACATTCTTGTCCTTGAAGTTGAGTTTGGCTCCATTATATACATTTAAAAAATTAGAAGATAAAAGAATTTATTGTATTAAGAAATAGAATAATAAGTTGAAAATGTTACATTTATAAATTCTTGTCAGACGACAACAAATGATTTAGAGTCGGTGTTATGAGGAGTCTTCATTTTTGCTCTGTTCACCTTAGCTTTCTCACACTTTTCCTAAATTAAGAGAAGTAGTCATGAAATGTTAAACAAAATTAATGGAAGGAAATATGAAGAGAAATAAAACAAACCTAAACCTTCACAGAGGCCTAATAATCACACATTTCACTCCAATTTTTTGGAGTGACCCATTTTGGAACATGTCTCCTTGCCTCTTCATTAGAAGGGAAAGGTTGGTAATGTCACCCAAATTTTATAGTTGATAAACAATATCATCACCGGACAACTACATTGGAGCTTAAACCAATTCTACTGTGCCATTAAACATTTTACTTCTTCTCTATATATTCCCATGTTCCAAATAACAACGATGACTTGTTTAACATATTTTACTTTGTATCCTCATTGAATATGTTAGATGGTTACACACAGGATAAGCCATATGCCGTTTAGTGCTCCACCCAAATAAATTCCCATAAACTGGGAAATCATTTATAGCCTACAAAGCATGCATTATAAATGTTTCGCCTTCAACAACATCAAAAGTTTGTAATCCAAATTCCCATAGATCATTTAAGTCATCAACTAATGGTTGCATGTATACATCGATGTCCTTAATAGGAATAGTAGGTCCTAGAATAAGCAAAGATAATAACATAAAAGGCTCTTTCATACACTTTCATGGAGGTAAATTGTATAGGACTAGAATCACCGGCCATATGTTATATAAAGTACTCATATTATCGAAAGGATTAAATCCATCCTAGGCCAATCTAAGTCGAATATTATGACTATCTTGTGCAAACCATGGAAACTTTCTATCAATTTCTTTCCATGCCATTGAGTCTACTGTATGACACATAATGTTATCATCAATGCGTTTCTCTTTATGCCACCTCATATCTATGGTTGTTTTTGTTGACATAAAAAATCTTTGTAATCGTGGTTTAATAGGAAAGTATCGAAGGATTTTATTCGGTATCTTTTTCCCTCTCCCATCATCCACCTGCCACTTTAATGTACCACAAATAGGGCATTCCTGAAGATCTTTACTTTCCTTTCAGAAAAGAACACAGTCATACTTACAAGCATGAATTGAAATGTATCCCAATCCAAGATCCCTTAATAGTTTTTTTGCATCATAGTAAGATTTCAACAACTTGTGTCCAATAGGTAATGCATCGTTTAGTAAGTCAATTAACATGTCAAAGGACTTGTTACTCCATTTATTATAAACCTTGAAATGCAACAACTTCACAACAGATGATAGTTGTGAGAACTTAGAACACCTTGGATATAATTATTCTTAAGCAACTTTTAATAACTTCCTAAAATTATCTTCTGTAATACTACTAATTATGTTAGGCATTCCTGTTTCATTTATAGTCTCCATATAATTGAGACAATCATCTAACATCTTGTCAATCCCATCATCACCGTCATCATTCACATCACAATCATCTACATCATTATGTAATTGTCATCATATGATGTACCGCCACTTCTACTACAACTTGCTTCCTTACGTTCACTATGATAAATCCATGAAGTATATAATTTATCTATGCCTCAGATTAGCAAGTGATTATATACCACATCTTAACTTTGAAAGTCGACATTTAAGCAATCGATGCATGGACAATGAATACTACATTCATCACCCATTTGATCTTTCACAAATTGCATGAAACTCTTAACTCTTTCTACGTATTCAGTTGACCATTTTCGATGAGACATCTAACTCTTATCCGTTTAGCTATACATAAAAAGAAGTAAACAATGATAGGCTCGTGAAATAAAAAAATTGAATGCATTCACTTTAATTCTTTATATTTGCATAGATGGATACATTCAAGAAGTGAGCGTAAATTCCAACAAGCATTTACTTAGGAGAAATAGGAAAAAAATTCATCATATATATAACTAAATTTAATGCATTATCAATTTTCAGCACCATATAGAAAAGTATACAATAAATCAACTATTACACACATACTCTTACACATAATTTAATGCTTTAAAAAATTCCAGCAAAGTGATTTTACCCAATCAATACTATACTTCATAAGAATCAAATGCTAGTTTATAGAAATAAATTCTAAGTAATTATATCATGCATATATGTCACAATTATACATATCTAAATTAAAACAGAGAGGATCCTTCTGGAGATCCTTTAGCTTTTTCAAGATTAGGTAACAGAAAATATAACATTATAATTTAATTTTTAACATAACAAAAACTTGGTTCTCCAACATCACAAACTCAAAACACAATCAGGACTTTTGTCGAACACCTTATAGGCAAGTAAATTTCAACTCAAGGACACAAAAAAAGTTTGTTTTCCCTTTCTTCAACAACAATAACACAACTTTTGCACAACTCTACCATTATCATCACCAATAAATGCAAAGAAATCAACAATAAACTCAACACAAAACCATCATACTTTTTTAAAACTTCAATGACACAACAAAATCTCCAATCAATATTACTCACCAAATGAAGAGAGCAAGCGCATGGAGAAGATTCTTTGTTGTTGTCCAAGATATAGGAGAAGATAGGGCAACTTCGACAAGATCGGTTTTGAAAAAACGAAGGAGAAGGGGGTGTTGATATGGTGTTTGGGGGGAAAGAAGGGAGGGGCCTAGCATCTATGTTTAAATTGACGTTAGGACGATGTCGTTTGTGAACGACAAACAACATCGTTCTAGCGTCTGTTTAATTTTTCTCAATCGGTACGTTTGGCAACAAATCTATATTTCATCACTAATTGTTAAATGTTTGCCACGAAAATAAAACAACGTCACAACTTGTACAACATTTTGCTACCAAATTGATAAATCATCGCCAATACTAAACCTTTTACCTTTTTGCGATGGTCAAAACTATCGTCGTCTATCACTCCAATTCACTACCAATTATACACAACGTTGCCAAAACCTAATCATGTTCTTTACATTCTTAATTTTCTTAATTGATTAACATATATGAGGTATTCCTATTACTAATAACAAAATGAAAATTTTGTCTTTTGTACTTACATATGGAGTTGTTTTTGATTAGCTTCATTTTTCGGAAATACTAATCTTTATTTTTAATTTGGTAGATAAAATAAAATGGGCAAATTTTTAAAAATTTGTATCTTCTTTTTGTTATTAGTCGAATTAATAAAGAATGCAAACCATATTTCATTTTAACCAAATTCATCACTAACACGACAACATATACTCTTTAGCCTTTAATCTACCATTAACCTTATTATTTGTATAAAAGGATACATTTAATTTAAATACCTGAGGATTTTGGCAACGAAGTAAGTTTAGTCACAGAAGACCATTTCTATGACCAACCACCACACGTAGTCGCAAATGGTAGACAATTTGCTACTAAATTTTCACATTATCGCCCAAAACCAAATCAATATCTTTACTTTCTTAATTTTCTTAATTGATTAATATATATGAGGTATTCTTAATACATCATACAAAATGTAAAATTAATGTTCTCACTTATATATGCAATTGTTTTTCATTTGCTTAGTTTTTGGGAATGACTAATCTTTAATTTTAATTTGTTAGAAATAGTTTTCTAATTATATTACAATCTCTTGTAAAATTTTAAAATTTAATTTTTCTAAATTATAATAATTAAAAAATATTTTTTGAAATTAGTTTTTCGAAATTATAATAATTAAAATGCATAATTTTCTGAAAATTGTAAGTCAGTTATAATTTATTTATAATTTATTTCAAGGGTCAACAAATTAATTTGGAAATAGTTTTCAATTGAATAATTTAATTTTTAATTCAAATTATGCTTTATTTGGAATAGGAAAATAAATTTATAAAAAATTATTTATGAATTCGTGGGCTTTGGCGACGAACCATGTATTAGTCGCTACATCTGATGTTTGTCGACCAAATACAATAGATCATAACAAATTAATTAATAGTACATATAAACAACTACAATAAACAAGATACGACATCGTTTACCTAAACAAGAAAAACGACGTTGTTTTTTGTTAGGTTTTCAATCACAACCACAATAAAAGGCTACTCCATTCTTGTTCAAGTTGTCAACATTTCTCAAAATCCTCCATCCTGCAAACCACTGTTTCCTCTCTTCTGTTTGGGTTCTATATTATGGTGATCATCGTCGTAGAACCATCATTAACTGAATCGGTATTATTGTTTTGTTCTATTTTCAATGACGAAGTTGTGTTACGTTTAACTTATACCTTTAGGTGTTTATTGTTAGTTCTTAATTATGCATTTGATGCATGGGTTGTGTTTATTGGTGTGTTTCAAAGATGATTTACTGTCTATCTTTGTTAATTGTCTATGGGTTGGCTTCTTTCGAGTGACCTTTAACACTTCCCTCATCAAAGCTTCATAACTATTTGATGAAAGGTCTTCAAGAGTATTTTACTTTTATTCATTTCCATTAATAGTAATATAGTCGAATATATACAATACTATATTTCTGCACATCAAGAACATAGTCATGTCTATTCTACTTTAAATTCTAAATTTTACATGTGATATAAACTACACAATATATTTATGAAATTTTAGTAAAGGTAACTTTCATATCATTAGGCACATTGAAGATGTATAAGTGCTAAATTGAACTATTTTCACTTATCATCGAAAGTAGAGTTGAACATATCATCATTTTATTTTAAATCAATATTTGCAGAATATACCTCTTACCATTATTAATAAAGGAATGTTGACATGGTGACTAGTTTCGGATGGTCCTAATTCATTTCGTTAGGAAGAATGTGGCAAAATTGTCCCCACTGAAAAAATAAACAATGCAGAAAAAATCCTCACTTCACACACTAATCATCGTTTGCCTTCCAGGGCCAATCTTCTGCTTCAAGGTGTTTAGTATCATCCGAACAACGTCACGTTCCTTATAATGTACATTTCATTTCCTTTTGTGAAGCTATTATACATATTCATATGTGATGGTATATAATACATGTTGTTTTCAGCTTCCTTGAATCTCGAACATGACATGTATGCCCATGGAGGGGGGAGTGATGTCACAACGGTTCGTAAAGGATTAGGAAAATAGGTTGTTTTGGAAAATTCATCAATTCCACAAACTTTGCCTGGTCATTCATGTATGCATGTCACTCCATTTTCGATTCGTTTAACGGTTTACTAATATAACAATATCTAAGATCTATACTGATTGTGTTTTAGGTAAACCGTTTTGTACTAGCAGTTCATCTAGAGAACTTGTCTCTTATATTAAATCTGATGACTCATTCACTGTATCCTCTACAAGTTTAGCTATAGCATAATCGTTGTTGCAAGAAGGTGTGAAAAACTCTAAACTTGAGGGAAGAGTTATCATTGTTTCAATTGGTGCCTTCATATGTACAAGGACCCTTCTCGGGAATTCAGACATCGGGGACTCATTTACCTTTACCAACTCTCATGTCATTTCGAATCCAAAAAAATAATTATATCATTGTCATTTATCGATGTAATTAATTGGAGTTAGCTTTAAAGTTGATTTATTGTTGTATTTGTAAGAATTTCTCAAGTAACCTCTCTACTACTTAGGGGTTAAGCTACGTAGTATAGACTGTGGACTGTTAATGTTCTTGTACTATGACTGTAAGAATTGTTAACTTTCTAATTCAAAGTTCATACTACTCCATATATTATATTATTATATTGATACAATTATTAAAATTTTTATAACTAAATTTTGAACTGTTACTAATTATTAATGATTAATTAATATTACTGTTTAACGCTTAAAATTATGTTGTGTATGTTTTTTCAACAATATGTTGTAAACATTCAAAACAAATCTCCAATAAAACAAATCTTAACTATGATAGATTATAAAAATGTTAGTTTAACAATTTTGAAAAATGTTCCCTTTGGTGACGATTTTGGTAAATGGTCACCAAAAATGTTGCAAATTACTATAGAACCTTCGATGGTGTTTTTCAGAAATCGTCACTGAATGTGACAAATTCGTCACCAAATATTGATCCTTTAGTGACGCTTTCAAATATCATCACCAAATGGTTACTTTTAGCAACAATGTGAAAAACATAGCGAAAAAACATGTAGTTAAATATCTACAAACCTTTTGTAGCAATTTTTGAAAATCGTCACTGAATGCCTTTTTAGTGATGATTTTATACAATCGTCACCAATCGTGAATCCTTTGGTGACGATTTCGGAAATTAGTCACCAAATGTTTATGAAATTATGGAGATAATTTCTGAAAAGCGTCACCAAAAGTTCATTTACCAACAAATGTCTAAAATCGTCACCCATTATGTACCATTTTGTGACGATTTTTGGGAATCGTCACTAAATGTTCACCATTTGGGGACGATTTTTGTCATTCGTCACCAAATGTTGATTCTTTTGTGACACTTTTATAATTAGTCACTAAAGGCTTAGTTTTAATGACGATTTTGAAAATCGTCGCAATATGTCCACTTTTGCGACGATTTCTGAAACGTCACAAAAGAAAGTAGCTCAATGTCCACTTTGTTGTAGTGTCAACTTAATTCCAATCTTCATCCCACCAAATACCAAATTAAATCTTGTGATTGATTAATCTTTCATTTTTTATTTCTCTTATAAACTTTAATTTATTTTGCATCACTGTGCACTTGGCACCGTCGGAAGAGTATATAAGACAATCAATTCCAGTCGTCGTCCACTAGCGTTCAGCGTTCAGTGTCCAACAACATGGATGAAAATCGCATGAAAATATTTGACGTATTAGAATAAGTACGTACAGACATTTATAGGAAATAACTATCACCGGCGGTGGCCCAAACGCACGTCGACAGAAATAGGAGAAAAGTTGTCGGCTGGTGGACGATGAGGAAAGAAGAATACACTGGCAAAGCAGGGGCGGATCTCATCAACTAAAACCTTTTTTTAAAAAATCACGTTATTAAATACAATCAATCAGATCCTGAATTTAAAGAAAAGGTTAATTATCAATATCAATATTACTAATATTGATAATACTGTATATAATAAGAAGAATTAGGTGAACTAACGTTGCTTTTGATTACTGTCTCTAATATGCAGAGATGAAACGAGACAAAAATTTGAAGACAGAATAGAACAAAAATTAGAGACAGTGAGATGTTTGATTGTAATAGACAAAACAGATAAAACTGTTTCTGTCTCGAGAATAGAATCGATAATTTGAGACTTAAGAGGAGAGTTGAAAAAGGCATAAAGTTATAGGGATAGCTTTTACGATCCAATTGTTCAGCTAGCGAGAATCGATAATTTGAGACTTAAGAGGATTTACAGTCCTAATTCTCGTTTAGTTCTGATGATAAAGTTGTTGGAAAATACACAAAGATAAAGAATGACTTTTATTGAATAAAATAAATTTTATACAATCAATAATACAACCAAAATTGGCTGCATGGGCATACACCAACAAAAGTTTACTACTGTCAGCTGGATTTCACATTAGCAGCAGCAGGTCGTGTTAAAGAACCGTTCAAACTCTGATATAATTAGAGGTTTTGTCAGTTTGAAATTAGATTCGAGATGTCCCGAAAACATTAAATTCCTTTTTAATCACTTTCAAACCTTAAAGTTCGAAAACATTAGATTCCTTTTTAATCACTTTCCAACCTTATATTTTGAGTTCAAACGAATGTTTTCTCCTTAACTAAATTGTAATGATCTCCGAAAACAGTCGCTTTCAGATAAAGTTGGCCTTCATCTGTTTGAGTGGAGAAACGGCTGAAGGTAGCGTTTAGATGGTGTGCTTTCTAGTTTCTCTGAGTGCACAAGGCTCTTCAGCCGTGATGAAATTGCTTAACCCCTGTAATTCGTCTTATTCAGCCGTAATGAAATTGCTTAACCCCTGTAATTCGTCTAATCGTTAGTATGTTATAATTTTTGCAATGCCATTAGAAGGTAGAACAATAAGAAAAATGAGACATGATTTTAATATTTTACTCTATTAAAAATTAATTTAACGACATATTCGTCAAACGTTAGCAATTTTTAGTACTTTTGACGTATCAAACTAGACATAAAAGTCGTGTGAAAGCTAAAAGTCGTGTGTGCTTTCACTGGGCCTCTGGTACCGTTATTAATTATAGAGTATGTGCTGACGACCAGCACAGTTTCTTCTTGATGATCCTTTCATGGCCCAATTGGAGGATGTGGAATTTTATTTGATCTTGTCGTGTTTTATTATAAGGGACTTGCAACTTTCAAACGTACTTGATTGCGAATATTATGTAGTTTCAGTCTTGGCATCGAATTGGTAGTACGATAAAGAACAAGTCAATTTGTGGCGTTGTGCTGCTTCTACGAAGGATCATCATAGTGAAAAGCGTGGATCCGTCCCGGGTGGCTATGATTATAATGAAGTTTAACCGTAATTTTAAACCTTATTTATTGCAGTATAAAAGTTGTTTTACCAGTCAGATAGAAGGACTGGAAACGGCTAATGTGAATTTATTCTGACGGCAAAACGAGTCGCCATTGTTGACCCACTTTTAGTTGTTATTAAACAAAACACAACAGATGCAATTCCTAACGTATCTCCTGTACTTCGGTCATCGACGGTGTCAACCCTACCTTTCTTTATTTATAGTCAATCCTAGAAATGCTTCGCAATGACCATTCTATATATATCCATTTAAGAGTTTCTGATCTCATTCCTATCCTGTGACCCTTCTTCTGTTCTCTCCATATCCACTGAACTAACAGTGAAGCTTTATCACCAGGGTAGTCATGTCATCTTTATCAGCACGAACAGGAAGACACCGACAACGTTACGACGGTCAGTTCAGGCTTGTAGCAGGGTATGTCTGTTCCTTCATTAAATCCCACTTCTGCTTTCTTTTATTCGTTTGAGTTACTGATTGCTAAACACAAAAGGATAGATGCTAACAATTTTCCAAATGATATAAACTTTTTTTGTTATACAAACACAGACACGTGAATTTTAAAATGGCGGAACCATAATTTAAAATTGTGGGTTGCAGATTATATTGCAGTTATAATGATAATCATGATAATTACCGACAACACAAACATATTATAAAAAAACAACCGTATAGCAGCACTCAAAGGGATACGACATCTTTAAAGAACGTAGTTGCAGCTTTCCAGGAAACATCGACTACTTGGAGGATCAACTTTCCAGTTGTTCTCCAATTGAAAATTACCTAGTACTTTTGTTAAGGTATAAGTTCAAAACACTGAGATGTTTCAAAGTCAACTTGCATTTGTTGGGCTTTTTTACGTCATATAATTACACAAGTTTGAAGTTTTCTACTCTGATATTCTTTCCATTGATAACAACGCAAATAATTTCTAAGCACTCTTTCCAAGATAGTTGGCTTGGAATGATATGTACATGTCGTGCCGGAAAAAGAGCAAGTTAACTTGTGTCTTCGGCAGCTGACATTTGGAAATCTAATTGGCATAATTCAATGGTTGACATTATGTTATAGGAAATATTGGCCGATATGTCTTGCATTACCATATTATTAATTCTAAATGAGAGTGATGGATTGAACTATCTATTATGAACTTGGATCTCATATCTCTATCCGCATAATTCAATAGGATGCAATTCATTTTTAGCCAATTGATTAATTGGCACTCCGTCGGTAGTCCTATCCTGTAAATGATACTTCTTAAACTCTGTTTAAGGTTGTCTAATATGCAAAGTCCCTTACTAGGTCAAAATATGATGATTGATTGCGTAATCTCTTTTACATTTTTGTCCAAACAAAGAGGATTAATTATCTGAAATTTTTTATAATTTTATTTTATAAATGAAATTACTTGATTTGTTCTTAGACATTTTTATGTAAAATTTTTATTTGACCGAATTGTAAAAAAAATTGAAGCTTTAGAGCAACCAGTAAAATTACTTCTTTATGAACTTAAGATCACAGATTTAAAAATACAAAGGAAATATTGCAGTGGTTATATAACTCTCTCCGGAGCTGTGCAAAGTAGAGAGTCTTATACACTGGATATGTTGACTTTTTGTGAAAAAATCTAAGATATATTTAAAGAAAAAGTGATCTGTGCCTTATACTAAAAAGGATAGCATATTGGAGTATATATCTTTTATTATACAATACACTTTTATGTTCCTTTTATTTAGGATGCGAGATGATTCTTGTGCTCCTTCAACATTAAGTTGACCTAGCTGTGATGTTTATTGTTTGAATAAAACCGGTAGGTGTATTCCTTACAAGCTTGTGGTTGAGAAGGATAAATACTCCAATGCGGAGAAAGACATTATTGTTCTCATGATTTCAACTCCAAGTCGAGAAGATCTCGTCTTCCCAAAGGTTTTAACTTGCTGCAAGCTATTTCTAATCCAAATTTCTGGCATCTTTATTCTCGTTCATAACCATAGCTTCTAACCTAGTAAGTAATGAAAATATGTTATCAGTAAGAATAACGGTATGTTGTTGCCTCTGCATGTCTCCATTAATTTCGATGTCGATGCGTAACATTATTAGGGTGGATGGGAGGATGATGAGACCCTTGATCAAGCAGCATGCCGTGAGGCCTTGGAGGAAGCTGGAGTGACAGGAATAATTGGTGTAGGTCATCTCTTTATTTGCCCTACGAATACTTTCTCATTTTTTTTCTCGATTCACAGACATTATCATGTGTAGGAGAGATAGCAATCATGGCACAATTAGAACCGGCTATGAAAAATTCAATTGAGTTTTGTTTGATTGATGGAAAACCAAATTAATAACCTACTTATATTTCCATTATGCAGAGTCATCTCTCTAATGATTATTACAAATTAATTAATTAGTAGACAAGACAAACCTGAATTAATGCATTTTTATCTTAAAAATTAGAAAAATAATACTAATCTTGTATAAAAACGACTTTATATAATGTCTCATCCAAGTTATTTTATAAATTTATATTTGTTATGAGTTTAATTTCTAAAACAAAATTTAAAAAAATTTTGATTAAACTGTGTTGTAGTACTTCTCAATTAATCATTAGCCAAGGTAACTTTTAATTTTTACTTCCAATTCTTGTCAAGAGAACAAAAACCTATAGTTTGTCTTATATACATGATTTTGAGATTACCAACATCAATTGGCAGCTATGTGTAAGTTTACTCCCTCACTTTAATGGCATGTCTTGACATAATTGAACCTACAAAGCTTATTATGTTCAACAATTTCTAGCACCTGGCTAGGTTAAGGTACTTGAAATTAATTGTAACTATATGCTCATCTAATTAATTAATCAACAAGACTAAATTGCTTCCCACTTCTCAACAGGAACAATCTCTTGGAGTATGGGAATTTCAAAGTAAGAGTAGCCAGAAAAACAAAAACTCTCATCAAGGAGGTTGTAGAGGCTATTTGTTTCCATTGGAAGTAACTCAGGAGCTGGATCAATGGCCAGGACAGGCTACTTACAACAGGAAATGGGTTAGCACCGCTCTTCCAATGCATATATAGTTTATATGTTTTATTATAAATTATCATCAGTAAAATTTAAGTTAAAATATCACATAGAAATATAACAAAAACAATTATAAAATCATTCAATAACATTTATGCACCTTATTAAATTGTAAAACTACATTAAGAAATGATAGTTGTTTTTAAATATTGTAAATAATCCTTTATATTGATTTAAATTAAATTATAAATAATGTAAACATAATCTCCTATGTGATACTTACATATAGTATTATAAAATAGCAATGGTGATCAAGTTAATTAGTCATAAGTTTGAACCCCATTGTTAAGGTATTTTAATAGTCCTACACAATAATTATATTATATCCATTAAAAATATTAAATCTCTTTAAAAGATAACAAATATAAATAAGAATTTTACTATCTTTATTTGATTTGATTATAAAATAAAAGAACGATTAATTATAATCAACAGAGAAAAAAATTCTTGTTTATAAATATCAACAAGCTATAGTAGTTCCTCATACTACATTTCTTTATGTTATAGTCTCTGAGATATATAGCTACAAATTCCTTTATAAACATATAATTAATGTTGAGAAAATACTGATTAATGCAGCTAACCATTAAGGAGTCGTATAAAGTATGCCGGTACGATTGGATGAAGGATGCTTTAAAGAAATTTGAAGCAACTATGTCTCTCAAGAGCAAGGAGGAGTGTGCATAGGGCAGACTTTGTTATCAAGAGGGATATGCTCTTAATATTGTAATATGACAATATGTATAGCGTTCCATAAGTTCTCCAGATATATTAGTAATGTTGGTTTATGTCTTGCAACCAATTAATTGATTGTAGTTTAATAACAATTAAAGAAATTCTTTATCTTATACATATTCAAAAGTATATAATAAAGTTTATAGAATAAATATAACAATAAATAAACTTATGATGAAATTATAACTATAATTATGATATTCATATTATATTTATATATTATCCCTAAATTGTTATTACTTATTGTTCTTAGACATGACATTAATAGAACATAAAAAGACTAGTGCATGTTATATTTTTTTCTTATGAATAAAGTAGTCGATCTATGCTAAAGTTTAGAGATACTTATAATAAATGTATATGTACTTATTAGAGAATAAGTTCACTAAAATAACCTCACATGAGAATTTTATTTGGAACATTATTTATATATCTATGAAAACTATCATTATAATAATTGTATAAGTGATCATTTGACTTGAGATTTCTAAAATCATCTTATATAAAAATTGTTATATTTGAATATTACTTATGACATGTTTTATTCAAGAATGACTCAGTTGATAATCATTGTATATATCATAAACTATATAAAGATAGTTGAGTGATCAATATAGGATTCATCATCTTAAAGTGATTAGGGAAAATGTTTCATTCACTATAAGAAATTATATTTTTAGTGAAAATAAAAGTTATTACTAAAAGCAGTAATATTTGTCACTATTATTAATAGTGGCCAATTTTTGAAGTCATCACCTTCCGTCACAATTACCCCTGTCATTAACGAAATAGTGACTAATTTAAGAAATGGTCACAATTATGTGAAACTTTTGTGACACAAATACTAACACTAAAATTTGTGAAATGTGTGACAAAACTATATGGTCACAATAACTTTAAATATTTATGACAAGTTTATCATCACAAATAATATAAAGTAGTGACAAATTAAGTCGTAACAGTTTTTCATTTTATTTTGACAAAATTGTCGACACTAAAACCTATTAATTGTGTGACAATACTATATGGTCACAACAACTGTACTTATTTATGACAAGTTTGTCGACACAAATAATATAAAGTAATAACGAATAAAGTTGTAACAATACTTCATTATATTGTGACAAAAGTGCCTACACTAAAACAAATGAAATGTGTGACAACACTATATGGTCACAACAACTGAACTTATTTATGACAAGTTTTTCGATACAAATAATATAAAGTAGTGACGAATAAAGTTGTAGCAATACTTCATTATATTGTGACAAAAGTGCTGACACTAAAACAAATGAAATGTGTGACAACATTATATGGTCACAACAACTATACTTATTTATGACAAGTTTGTCGACACAAATAATATAAAGTAGTGATGAATAAAGTTGTAATAATGCTTCATTATATTGTGACAAAAGTGCTGACACTAAAATCTATGGAATATGTGACAACACTATATAATCACAACAACTTAACATATTTATGACTAGTTTTTTGATACAAATAATATAAAGTAGTGACGAATAAAGTTGTAACAATACTTCATTTTATTGTTAAAACATTATCACCACTAAAATTATTATTAATAGTGACTAAATATTTGTCACTAATAGTTTTTTTTATCAATGTCCTTTACTTCTTAGTCACTAATATTTTAATAAAAAAGTGTCAACATCGTTTCGTCACACTAATGAAAATTGGTTCTTACAAAAGCTATTTTCACTAATGTGTTTATTATAATCACAAATAAAACTATCAATTCATCAACAGAATTATATTAGTTGTAAAAGAAATTTCCATCAGTGGCTATATATTACAATAAATTTATCACTAATGTGTTCGTATTTGTCGCAAATAATATTATTAAATTTAACAATTTAATTA
>JANVCQ010000003.1:7688925-7707605 GCA_025531925.1 Erythroxylum plowmanianum | reverse complement strand
CTTTTAATGACAAAACTTAGTGATAAAAGAAAATTTGACACTATTAATATATTAATAGTGACAACTTAATTGTAAAAAATACTAAATTGTAACAATTACCATTATATTAGTGAAAAAATAAATTATCACAAATAATCCAAACAATAATGTCAACCAATTATTTTGTCACAAAAAATCTCATTTTTGTGACGAAACAATGATTAGTCACACAAAAATTGCCACTAAACATCAAAATGATATTTTAAAAATAGTTTCCAAATGTTATTAATCGAATCATTACTAATGATAAAGAACTAATATAATTGGACTCAAATGAAGTTGATATTAATTAGATGCTCGATGTCTAGTTGAACTACTGTATGATAAAATGATTGAATTATATGAAAAATTATGTAGAAAAGGTTTGTCAAATTTACTTTGATATTTCTAAATATTTGGGTAATCATGATGTGTTGCTAGACGAACCAACCTTAATCTATGGATATAAATTGTTAAATTAAATAATTAACGATAAATTAATGGAATTTAATTATCTAAACTTAATTATAATTTTGGGTTGTAATTTATATTTATTATAAACATATTTGGAAACCTAATCGATTGCATACAAAGAACATGTTAAAGAAAGAAAGTGTTTTAATCAAGTTGGGCATTGATTATAAAGTTTGAGAAACTTTATGATTAAATATGAGATATTTAATAAATAAGTATCAATATGAGATATTTGATCTTATTTGGCAATTGGTATTTAATTATAATTATTAGTAATTTTAATTAAAGTTTACTAAAATTAGAATTAAATTTCTTTTAAATTACTATAATATCTAGAACTTATTATAAATAGGTTTAGACTCCAAGGGAGCTAACACTCCTTGCCTAACCCTCTCTACTAAGTTGCAGAGTTCTCTCAATATATATTGTAAATACTATTAGAGGATAGACACTTGTGCTGTTAAGATGATTGAGATGAGTCAATTTCAAAAATAGTTTAAGAGAAACAAGAAGAAAAAGATCAAGCTTTAGAATAAAACACAAATTAAAATTCATACAACTAAAACAGAAAAGTTTTGTTAGTAATCTGCTATGCATGAAATCGAATCTTACCCTAATTTCTCAATAGCGATATAAGAGTAAAATTAAAATATATAATTTATTTAAAATTTTGTATTATTATTGCTCTTAAAGTTTGAAATTGAAATTGCAAACATTTTAAACCTAAATTATTGAATCTGAATATTTTATATTTATGCCCTGAAACAAATCTTGAATTCAATTTGGAATTGAAATTAATACATTAGCTTTAAAAACAAATTAGATTTGATTATGAAATCTGAAAATTTTAGATGAAATTTTAGAAACCCGAAAAATAGATCTAGATTTGATTAATTAAATATGAAAATTTTATATTTGGGTTTATGAAACCATAGCTCCTACAATGGTCACTACAATAGTGACTCAAAAAACTCAACCCTAAAAATGATAGAAACCATGTTTTTGTGATGATTTATTGAGTTGTGCTATTAAAAATCCTGAAAGTCTAATGAGGTTCAGGATAGAGGATCGTCATAGATTTCATCCCTTTAGGTACAAGAATTTAGGGCAATTTGCTCCACTGGGAGGAGAGCAAACAATGGATGAACTTCCTAGCGATTGGGAATTGTAATAAGCACTCGATGGCTTTAGTATTCTATCAAAATAATTTTGTTAGTGGCAGTGAGCTACTGACAATAATGATATGGTCCAGCCACAAGAGGCATTACCACGTAGCTGGAGAAGTTGAGAAGATGAAATATTTGTAGTACATAATTATACCTTAGTTACGTATCCCAAATCGAACGTAACAAGGCAATAAATAAAGAAATGCGAAAAATATCAAATTTCAATTCCATAACTTCAAACGAGCTTTCCAAAACTAAAACCAGTGCCAATCCACTGCTGTCTTCACGAGAACTGCTCATCGAGACTCGATCAACATCTTTCTACAGTTTTCTCAAAACGTAAGCTCTTTTAGCAGGCCAGATAATCCTTATGCTTACAAATGATATGAGTAACTGTAGGAGATCTTAGCTTTTATATATAGCATTCATATCGGATTTTCCCATCACAGGTCCGATATAGATCCGGTCTATACTGATCAGGATCCATTTTTTACCCAAACTTCGACCCATTGATTTAGATCATTATTGGACTACTTTATTATCTTTATACCGATTAAATTACGTAACTTAATCAATAAATTATTTAAAAAAAATCAAAAAATGCAATTAAATGTTGCCCAACTTTGTGAGAAAAGTCAAAAATATCCAACATTCTCCCTCTTGGACAATACTTAATTGCAGTATTGACTTAAGTTTAAAATAGTTTTAAAAATTCAGTTAAGCTACGCTACTATATTAGTCGAATAAGTTTTAAAACAAAACATTTAATCCAAAGATAACAAAAATCCATCATTCTATCCTGTAAAGCTTTCGATACCAAAAAGTATCAAATATATATGTCACGTGTGACACAAATTCAATACAATCACGTATATCTAATACCTTACTAACATAAATGGGAAAATGGAGTGTGGCAAACTAAAATGATACCTGTATGATCTAAATTATATCATCTTTATTTGTGTAAGTCTCGATTTCTCCAACTTTATGCTAAATCGCATATGTTAAACTATATTAGAGAAATCTTGTTTTCTTTTACCGAATGCTAAATAGCATTAAAGAAAACTTGTTTCCTCTCACCAAATGCTAAACTACATTAGAGAAAACCTTTATGTTCTCCTACGAAATGCTAAACTACATTAAAGAACCTTTATGGGAATGAAAACTTATATGCCCCTATGTTATATCAAACTTTATAGATATCTGTGTAAAACTATATGCGTCAAAATTACATAGGCTCAAGGTCAACCTTTACATATGCCTAATGGCCTTTAAATGCTTAAGATTGACACAAATCTTAAGACTTTCATTCGTATTATGACAATGTATGATAACACGTATTATTGAGGATAAACCATGATCATCTTTATTGATGAACCATCATACTATCATAATACATGAAATGTATAAATGTAAAAATGTACATGGAGCAAATATAACGATCCTCTAACTAACAGTATCTAAAGACTTCAAAAACACCCATACTGTATATTTTTAATGTCACCTTTTTGTATCTACTCCTTTATGGTCAAATAATTGACTTAAGACCATGTGATATTCAATGTTGTTATTAAACAACACAATAGTAAGATTATCACAACACAACTGAATGGGTTTAGCCACTAAATTAACCACAGTCCACTTAGATATCAAGTTTCTAAGTCAAACCATCTGTATAACAACCCCATAGCATACACTTTGTATGCATGGTCGAGGAAATCACCCATGTCTACTTGACACTCTTCCACAACACTATACCATCTGTAAACATAAAAATGTAACCTTAAGTGGACTTTCAATCATTCGAACACATAGCTTAAATTTGAATCTAAATTTCTTATGAGGTTTAGTCTGTTGACTTTGCTATATGTCAACATATAATCCTTGATTCCCTTTAGTATCGCAACACTCGCTTGACTGCATTTCAATGGTCTACACCTAAGTTAACCAGATATTGACCAAACAATCTAATTGTAAATGCAATGTCTTGCCTAGTACATAGTCGAGCATACATCAAGCTATCAACTGTACTAGTATACGAAACATTCCTCATAACCTCTCTCTTTACTTTATTCTTTGGATACTGTGCCAAAACTTATCTCTCACTATGAGAACATATTCACAGTTGACCTTATTAAACCTTTGTAGCATATACTCAATGTATGCATCTATGAGAGGCCTGATAAGTGTTGAGATCTGTCACGGTGAATCTAAATACCTAGAACAAAAGATGTTATGCCAAAGTCCTTCATATTAAAGTTCTTGACCAAAAGTTACTTAACCTTATGCAACATGGTCAAGTAATTATACGTGAGCAATATATTATCCACATGTAATAATAAGAAGATAACTTTGCTCCCCCTGACCTCGTGAGATAGGCATCTATTTTAACTTTATTTTTCATGAAGCTGAAAGAGGTCACAACCTTATCAAATGTAAGGTATCACTTTGGGGAGGTTTGATATAAACCTTATATTGATCTGCTTAACGTGCAAATTATGTCAGTTCTATCTAGATTATGAAATCCTTCAAGATGTACCATATAGATCTCTTCATAAAGGTCTTTATTCAGGAAAGCAGTTTTGACAGTCATCTGATGTAACTCTATATCATCATAAGTTATAATTTCCATAATCACTCAAAATGTATCCTACGAGGATATAAAAAGAAAAAGTAATATTAAAGTCAACCTTTATCCCTGAGTGAGCCATTAGGCAAATGAGTGAGCCCATAAACCGCTAAAATTTATCTTGAAATCCTTTAGGTCTTAAAACTTCAATTAAAACTGATCAGTTTGCAATTTCGTTGTAAATCAACTAGCTCCCAAACCTTACTTTGCTTCATAGAATGCATCTTATCAGTCATTGCAACCCAATGCAAATCCACATTGGGTCTAGAAACGGCTTTTGTAAAAGTAACTAGATTTGTAACATGTCTAACATTATAGTCCTATTCACCTAATAGACTATATAATCAGATGGGATAGCAGGTCATCTTACTCTAGTGGATCTATTTAACTGTATTAGATCTTGTACCTCCAGGAACCTTTATGTGTACAAGTATGGGTTCATGTTCCTGTACAAACACGATACAGAGACTTAGATCCACCATATCTAATTGTATAAGTAGCGGGTACATGATAACTATATTATTCGCACTGTTATCATCTAAAGGGTCAAAGGGCCCACCATCACCGTAGATATCGTATTCCGAAAACTTAGTTATTTGTGATTTCACTATTCTGGTCCTTCCTTCTCTACAGTAAGATCTATAGCTTTAAAGTGGTCAAATATTTTACTAAATAGCAATGAGCATAACGAGCATGCAATTTTTCTTTATAAGGATTATACTACCTCAGTAGGACAGCCCCATACACAAATATGTGGAAGACTGGATTTTCACACTTTTAGATAATCAGGGAGATTAGTTCTATTCTACATTGACTTTTCCAAGTCCTTTAGGATATAGTTATGCCCTCAGCAACACACCATTTTGCTCAGAACTATTCGGCATAGTGAATTAAATCACTATTCCATTTGATTCCATATATCTGGCAAACGAGCCTTTTCAAAACCTGAAACACCATGTTTACCATGATATTCTCCTCCACGGTCAGATCTGACACACTGGATGGATTTTCCCAATTAGTTCTTAACCTTCAATCTTTAAACAAGAACACATAATTGTAACGGGAATAGTCATCAACAAATGTCAGAATACAACAAGTTAACCTCGTTATCTTTATTAGTCAACTTACCCTTGCAAATGTTCCCAAATCATCATAACTTAGAATTGAGAGAATGTTTTCCTTAATCAGTCTCTCAACCCTAGATTTGAAAATGTGACTTAGACTTTTATGCCACACCATGTATGACTTTTCATTCATCAGGGTCCTTCATTTCATGACTTGTTTAGCAAGATAAAGAAGCATATATCTAATTCGGGGTAAGACACATTCTATACAAACCATATGATAAGGAAGTTGTATCATTATGTTTTGCATTAAACAACAAATGTACAATAGAAGCATTAAATAAAAACATCAACCTTCTTTATCCAAAATTGATACAAAGATCACATATAAAATTTGTCGTGTTAAAACTGAAACGAACCTTGCAATAAGGTTCAGTACATAATCCTTTATAGACATTAAATCTGCCTTTTCATTGCTGTTAACCATCAATTCCTTCTTCCCTTTATTTGGCTCTATCCTAGATATGAACCCCTACATCGTGGAAGCACCATCATCAAATGCTCCACTGTATAGCCACCAAATACTTATTGCGACTATCGTAAATTAGATTCATAAAGTGATAAGCTAAGAAGTTACTTGATGGTCACAGTCTTTCTTTCTAGTTCTCATACTGTTGGCTTCTTTATGTCATACAAACCTTTACCAACACTAGATTGACCAACATCAACATGTGGATAAGATTTTGATTTTCCACCTTTGATCTTAGTGGGTTTCATCTTTGCCTTCCCTTTAGTTGCTTTAAGGGCCATAGGAGTAGCAAGCTTGAGTTTCTCCTCCTCAACAATGCAATGAGCAATCAAAGCATTGAATCCCATTCCTCATCCAACGGATAATATGTCATCACTAGATTACTAAACTCTAAAGGGAGTGTATTCAGAGTCTGGTGAATTATAAAGACATCAGAAAGAGGAATGTTTAGCATCTTCAGTCTACTATGAAGATAGATCATTCTTGATATGTACTCCATTACTCCCCCTTCTCCTTTATACCTCATAGAGAATAATTCTTTCATCAAAGTACTTGTCTTAACATTAGGTGAGACTATGTACAGTAAGACTATGTACCTCTGGGAGACATTACTAAGAAATTCCTTCGCTATAACTGTGTCCAGAAGTCCACTAAGTAGATGGCCAGGTATGCATCTCTTAATGGTCATAAGACATAATCTGTTAGACCGATCCTAGGTTTCATAAGTTTCTTTATGAGCTCTCGAGCTCATGGATGTAGGTGGAGATAGCCTATCCATCCGTATGGCCATATCAACCTCAATTATCTCCATAACATTCAATACATCCTCTGTCTACTTCTTGGTATTGAACCTGTTTAGGGTTTCAATAATGACAATTATATTATTGACCGAAAAGGTGACTGCAAAATAACAATAATTAGATCGGCACAAATATAGGATAACAACGATGCTTAAAGCCATTAAACAGTATACAACTAGACCTCCACATAAAAGCGATCAGAGTACAAATCATCAACTCTCATGGCATTACCACCTGTGGGCGAATAGATCATTCAAGCAACAGCTTTCCTCTATCCAGTGCCTTTATGCATATCTCAAAATCTTATATAAGGCCAACACTTATAGGCACAGTAACCAAACATGAGACCAGAGATATCCACTAACATGTAAGCAGAACAATTCAAAATACTGACTCAAAAGTCTATTGTGATGACTATATCCTTATCAGCACTCAAAAAGTCCACAAACACAAGGGTTACATCCTTATGTTATCCTCACATTCTTTATAGGCATATGGTATGTGACAATGTAACATCAATAAATGCAAAAAAAAATCTGAATGCACATTATCATTGTCATACACTCATGCTGAAGACATTCTTTGAAAACTTCATTTGAGACTTTCGTAAAGGAAAATTCTCAATAGAGCAACTATCATGCATCACCGGATACTGAACCTACCACCCGAGAGACAAGAACCTCATGTATCTCCCTTATGGCAAGTTCGTTGCATAAAAATTCACTAAAAAATGGCTTTAGAATGTCTTAATTCCTTTTTGGAGCAACTATAATGCTATCTCAAACACTGAACATGAAATCCGAGATACGAAAACATGAAGTATCTTCCTTATGTGATGTCTGAAGCATAAAAAGTTACCCAAAATCGGATTCAAAATGCCTTAATTTCTTTTATGGAGTTAAACATTAATTTATTACTAATGTAATAAATTCAATAAATAAAAAATAAAATTATAAATTTTCCAAACCCAAAAGCTGACCAAAAACATCCAGAACAACCCTGAGAGAAATTTGAAATTTTTACGTTTTTTTTATTGTAGAAATTTCGTACAACTAACATCAATGCGTGTCTAATATGCACCCACGTCAAATGCGCGGGTGATGCTATGGTGCATGTTGTGGACACACAGCACTCGCAAACGAGCCCACTGGCACTAATGCGTGCGACGCACGTGCCAGACACACATCCGGTCACGGTTACGCCACGTGTTAGGCATGTGTTTCCAGACCCGCTGCCCAATGCCTATTACTGTTCACCATTTGGACGCATGTACCACACACGCCCGATGATGAGGCGTATCCTCGCCAAAAAATGTTATTTTTGGTTCCGTTTTCTACCCTCCTGAGCCCAATTTCACCCAATTTCTCAAGGCTAAAAACATGTATACTACTTTCATGCAATAAAAAGTTAGAAAAACTAAGAAACAAAAGTTAACTCTCTGAAAACCTTATGGAGAAAAATTGAAAAATCTTCGTTATTAACTACGTGATCATGTCACCACTCTGATATCACGTGTAATACATAACGATACCTTAGTTACGTATCCTGGATCAAATGTGAAAGGGCAATAAATGAAGAAATATATAAAATACCTGATTTCGGTTCCACGACTTCAAACCAACTTTTTGAAACTGAAACGAGCGCGAATCCACTGTCGTTTTCACAGGAACTGCTCACCGGGACGTGGTCAATGTCTTTTTAAAGTTTTCTCAAAATGTAAGCTCTCTTAACAGGTCAGAGAATCCTTATGCTTACGAATGATATAAGTAACTATAGAAGACCTTAACCTTTATATATAGCATCTATATCGGGCTCCCCCATCACAAGCCCGATATGAGTCTGATCTATACTAATCGGGATCTATTTTTCACTGAAACTTTGTCCCATTAATTTATATCATTTATTGGGCCATTTTATTATCTTTATCTAGATCAAATTACATAACTTAATCGATAAGTTATTGAAAAAACATAAAAATGCAATTAAATGTTGCCTAATTTTATGGAAAAAGTCAAAAATATCCAACAATATTAGCTGAGTAGGTGACACATGTGTGGGAGTGTCTGAGGTTGCGATGCAAGCAGAAGTTAACTAGTGGGACTACCCTCTAACAACATTTGGCGGTAGTTGTAGAAGAAGCAACTAGCGTATGAACTTCCAGCGGCGATGGCGACAATAACCTTGGGAGTGACGTTTATGGGTTTGTGAAGTTAAATGTCTTTTCATAAAGAAGAAGAGATGTGATTGGTACCAGGGCTAAAATTCGTAGGAATGTTAATAGGTCGAGTTGGGTCAGGTCAGGGGTGGTCTGTGGCCTGACTAATCGGGATAGGTCAGTTGAACTATATAGTTCAACATGACTACGGATTAACTAACCCGTGACCCGGCTCGACCATGGGTTGATCAACCCGTGACTTAGCCCATGGTTTGACAGGCCACGGACAAGCCAGGTTGTGTGTGTGTATGTGTGTGTGTGTATGGTAGGTAGGGTTGTAAAGCGATGTCGTTTCTGAAGTAACAATCGGGCTACAAGTCAGGTCGGTTGGCCTTGTTTGGCCCTGTTTGGACGATCATTTTTGGGCGATGGCCCCGTCAACCCGACCCAAAATCAGGTCAGGCCGAACCAGGACAAAATTGACATCCTTAAAACTAGGGTTATTGGGCAACTAAGATAACTTATCCTAGTGTTGGAACAATGCTTGTTTAAGTACAAGAATATACTTATTTTAATATTTGAATAAGGCTTGTTTGGCCATTGGATTAAAATAATTCAACCCTTGTTTTGGAAAAGTGTGTTCTAAGATATATTTGCAAACAAAATTTTTAAAATTTTTAAATTTAAAAACAATTCCAAAATTATATTAATTATTTTTTAATTTGGTCAAGATTAATAATTAAATTGATTCCTAAATAAGACCTAGAAAAGTTGTTTCTAACATAAATAGTAATTATATTTCAATTAGATTCAATTAATTAATTAGATACCTTAAAATTAAGAGAAGCGCTTTCTAAGTAATTAACGAACATATTTCATAATTAAATTTATTTATTTCAATTTAAAAACAATTCCAAAATTATATTAGTTATTTCTAATTTGATCAAAATAAATAATTAAATTGATTCCTAAATAAAACCTAGAAAAGTTATTTTTAAAATTAAAATTAATTATATTTTAATTACATTGAAATTAATTAATTAGATTCTTTAAAATTAAGAGAAGCATTTCTTAAGTAATTAAGAAACATATTTCATAATTAAATTTATTTATTTCAATTTGATTGAAATAAATTAAGTATATTATTTTATTTATAGAAATATTATTCTATTTATTTAGAAATTATTTCTTTATTTATGAATAATAATAATTTTCTTGATTTATTAAATATTTCTCTTAATTAATTTAAAAAGTTGTTTTCATTTATTAATTAAGAAAATGAGTTTTCTTTAATATTTTTAAAAAAAAATTAATTTATTAAGAAAATAATTTTAATTGATTAAGTAACTAATCTCTAAATAAATAGTGTAAAGGACTTTATTAATTAAATTAAAAGGATAATCAATTTGATTTTCAAAGTCGTTTCCATTATTATTAGAAAATAGTTTTTTAATTGAGGAAAATAATTTCTAATTAAATTAGAAATAATTTTTTAATTGTATTAGAATGTTTTACTTACCAAAATTTAAAAAGAAGATTTTCTAAATTATAATATATAAGAAGTATAATTTATTAAAAATTATTTTTAGTTAATTTTGCAAATGGAGTCAAGATAACTAGAAATATTTTCCAATTGAATTTAAAAATTATCTTCAAATCAAATTTAATTTTCATTCATAATAGGAATTTAATTTATTTAGGAATCAATGTCTTTAATTTAATTTTTTCCTAAAGAGTTGGAAATATTATTTTAAATTATAAAGATCAATAACTAAAATCAAATGAAGCTTGATATTTTATACATCTAATTTAATTATGAGTGCATAAGTTGCATACTTTATTTATATGTTTGATATATACGTACGTACATACATACATACATACATACATACATACATACATACATTTATGCATATATGTATGTATTTATATTTATATCAAACATATAAATAAAGTATATATGTATGTATGTATGTATGTTAAAACTGTTTGTTTCATATGTATGATATTTTACATGTAATTTTGTATTTGATGAGACGAACAAAATTAAATCCCTTATTGAAATATAACACGTTGAGAACGTGATTATTGCCTTCTAGAATTTAAGAACAAAACTAAAGTTTTGTTTATTGTAAGACATAATGAGTGAGTCAAGGCTCTTTTAACCATAATGTGTTTTATCTTAAATTAATGAGTCCTCCTTAATTAAATTAATTTGTATAATTTGGATGAGTAACTCCTAATTTTATGATTTTAGAGACAAGGTTATAAATAATATATTATATTTTTTGGCAGGAGTTATTACCTAACAAATCTATGAGTCATATGAGATATGATTAATAAAGTTGTTATCTACCTAATTTAAGTTTAGATAGTTTGTGGAGTGACTCAGCGTCAACTAAATTTTATTTGGATCCTAGTCCACTAACAAGACTGAAGTAATCTTTCTGAATAGAGTGAGGACTATTATTTTGTATAAAATAATGGGAGAAACTAAATATATGATTAAAGTTTTAATCTTATTTAGTAGTCATAGCATATAACCTATTACTTGCTTTTCTTACATTTATATTTTATTTTGAGTTGAATTTATCTTGTTTAGTATAATTGATACTAAGATAGTAAACCAAATTTCTTAGAAGTATGTTAAATTTGAGAAGAGTTCTTAAAGTCAGATAGAAGAATTATATGTCCATTATGCAATATTGCTATTAATCCCTGTTGAGGATTCAATATCAAGTTTTAAAGATATGTCAATATCATATAAATGACAAAATGTGATAGCATTTTAAGTTTATTAATGTCTTATAAACTTTGATGACCTCATATAAGATAAATGTCAACATCATAATAGAAAGATGTAAAAGGTTGCATGAAGTAAAGTTATAAACTATAACACTTTGATGGAATTGTTTCATTTAATTTAGCCTACTAAAAGTATAAACATGGGCTACAAATGAATGCATTTTTTATAGAATGACAATAGTTGTCATTAGAAAAAAAATGATTACATGACTTTTCTTGCCTATAAATAATATGATAGAGATCATATATATTTCTAGTTTATATTTATGAGTATTTGATAATAAATTTATATTCAAAATTATTACAGTGTTCAAGGCATGATAAGAAATAAAATGTTGAGCAAAACTAGTTAATGTAAATTTATGCAAATAGTTTGTATGTGTTAGATCAAAGGAGGTTTATGGTTAACATAAGTGGTAAGAATACAAAGTTGGATAATCAAGACTATCCTTTATGCCCTATTAGTTAAATTAATATAATGAGAATCATAAAGCCACATACAAGGATATATGTTTCCTTTAATTATGAATTGTATGAAACAAAACTTATTAAGTTGAAGAATAACCAAGTCAATATTTAGTAAAAGGATGATGATGGTATTGAATTGCTAATTTTATATTTGTGATGTACTGAATAGAATAACAATTCATAAAAAGATGATTCTTATATTTAGCTAGAATTAATAATAAATATAAGTGATATAGTTATACATATTAAATGAAATATTGATTTAAATTTTGAAGAGTTCAAATTATTTAAATATAAGTAAAAATCAATAATTAAGAATGTTGAAGCACTTCAAAGAGATAAATGTGATGAGATATAATTTTTTCGTTTATATATAAGGAATAAGATTCTTTTGTAAATACATTCACAATAAAATTCCATAAAAATATGACTTTATGTACGGAGGAAAACATAATATAAGATATTATATAATAGAATATTTATTTTTTCTATAGCTATGTCTAGTACTACAATTTATCTTTCAAAGTTCCAGTTAAATCAATTAGAATGATTATTAGATATGAAACACTATCACTTTGAAAAAGTCAAAGTAACTTATTTTAGGATGTGATACTTAGTTGAAGCATATATTATCTACTAAGTTTTAAACTAAATTGGGTAATAGAATGTTATAGGGTATCCACAAGGTTGGATATAATCTTACAAATCAATTGAACAACTTGTTTGTTTTAATGATCACTTATAGGAGAATGATTTTCAAGACAAGTAGTAGGAGTAAGATAAAATTTGAAAGATTAAAATATCATAATAATAGATCAAATTGGAACTAGTGCCTTTGTTAATACATTTGATGTATAGTTGGAAAGTTATGAGACGTCGAAAGATTCACTTTCAAGATAAATTTAAAAAGTTTGCTTTATAAATTATTGTAAATTATTATGTCTACAGGAAGGTTAATGGAGTATAGTTGTCCTCTTCAGTGGGAGTATATAGAGGCATATTACTCATAGAGAGAATAATAATTTATATTTTCAATTATTGAAAATATAATTTTCCAAGAACAATTCATATTAGATATAAAAGGGTAAAAACTTAATTATGAGAATTAGATTTATAGAGATAGATTGGAAGTTGTTTACTTATTATACTCTAAGTACATAGATAATATACTAAAGGTGTTTAGTATTTGAGATATCTAATACTTGTAAGGTATTGAAGTTATACATTAATCTATGTATGAGTTGATATTTAAGTTCAAGGTTATATGGATGTTAGCTTTAAAAGTAAATCCTAATCAAAGTATATTTTACTTAGAACATTATTAATTTGATATTGGAAAGGTTCCAATGTTGCAACATTTGCTAATTAAGCTATAATACATATTTCATTTAGTGGAATTGATTATTTTGATCAATAAGTTCTTGAATGAACTTGATATAGTTCCCTATATTGTTCAAGACAGTAATACAATGAAAAACATTAGAGTTATTAGGCATATAAAAGGGGCTAACATCTCATCAAAGATCTAAGGATGTATTTAGCTAGTTTCTCTTAATTATGATGATAATTAAGACGAAAGTGTAAGATTTAAGCAACTATTTACTATATTGAATCTTGTAGAATTCTCTTACCAAATCACTATCCCAACAGTAACTTGCTCGTCATATGGTGATGTAATATAAGATAATTAAACGTTTAGCTTACTGCAAGTGGAATATTATTAGTTTATACCATATAACCCATCAATTGGTTGTAGTTTAGTGACAAAATAATTTAAATATATGCTTTATCTTATACATATTCATATGTATGTAAATAAAGTCTGTGAGATGAATATAGATTGTAAATGAATTTATGATGAAATTATAATTATAAGATTTATATTACATTTATATATTATCCATAAATTATTTCTAGTTATTGTTTGATTAAGGCAAGACATTAATAGAGTGTAAAAAAAGATTAGCAGACGTTTTGTTTCTTCCTTAAGAAGGAAGTAGTTGATTTCATAAAATAAAGTATAGAAATATTTAAACAAATGTGTGAATGCATATTAGAGACCAAGTTTACTAAACTGGCCCCATATGAAAATCTTATTTAGAGCATTACTTGTACACCTATGGAAATTCTCATTATGATGATTTTATAGATAATCTTTTAACTTGAGATCTGCAAATTTATCTTGTATATGGATTGTCATGTTTTAATACTACTTATGACATATTCTAGTCAAGGATAAGTCATTAGATATAGTATAAACTATATGGAGATAGCTGAGTTATCAATATAGGATTCATTCATAAAGTGATTAGGGAGAATGTTCTGTCGTTTTCAATTAGTATTTGATTTGAAAAATCCTTAGTTAAGGTGAAATGACACTTTGAAAATAGTTTTTAATGTCATTAATTGAATCAATTACTAATGATAGAGAACTAATATAATTAGGCTTAAATAGAATTGACATTAATTTCATAATTTATGTCTAATCAAAACATTGAATGATAAAGTGATTGAATTATACAAAAAAATCATGCAAAGAATGATTAGTCAAAACTACTTAGACATTCATAATATTTAAGTAGTTATAATACGTTGTTAGACGCTAATCTTAATTTATGAATCTAAATTGTTTAATTATATAATCAAAGATAAATTGAAGGAGTTTAATTTATCTAAACCTAAATATGATTTAAAGTTATAATTTATATTCATTGTCATCATATTTAGAAACCTAATAGGTCACACACAAAGAAATTAAATAAGGATCAATATGAAATATTGGATCTTATTTTGGCATAATTGATATTAAACTACAATTATTTGTAATTTTAATTAAATTTCAATTGAAACTAGAATTTAATTTCAATTAAATTACCATAATGTATAGAACCTATTATAAATAGGCTTAGACTTGCTCACACTCCTTGCCTAATGCTCTTTGCAATAGTTGTGGAGTTTTTTCAACACGTTCTATGAATATCATTGGAGAAGGAACACTTGTGCAGTTATAGTGATTGAGATGAATCAGTTTTACATACGATTTAAGGGAAACAACAAGAAAAAGATCAAGTTTTGAAATAATATGCGAATTAAGATTCGTATTTATTATGATTTATGTGTTACTCATTTTAGAAAATTTAAAATGATCTTGGTTTTTGGAAAATTTAAACAAAAAGATTTCTTAATTATTCTACTGCATATAAGATCATATCTCATCCCGATTTTTCAACAAGTAATACTTCATGAACTTAGAGTAGACATATAAATTTTTTCTCCATTTGTTTTATTCAGTATGTCAGAATATACGTATAACGTATATTTTTATAAAATCTATTGTATTTAGAAGTTTAAGAAGGTGATGTATTTTAAATAGGAGACTTATTCTAGAAGATTTCTTCTTTCCCTTTTTTAGCCTTATTTTCAGGTCTAGTACTTGTATATATTGATCTTTTAAGAATCAAATTGGAGAGTGAACATTCATTCTAATTATCAAGTATTATGTTATCTAAGCTCATGATGAATAACAGATAAATAAATCAATATGTCAACTAAACGCTTATATACCGCTTCGTATCATCAAATTGTTTTCCATTTATCAAAGTTAGTGTGTGATTTTGCTCAACCACAATGCTAGTAGGTTTGACACCCGACATCCTTACTTTAAAGATAATATCTAACGCATATTTGCATTGACATGAGAAAATTCCTTCAAAACTACGAGCAACCTTGGTTCCTAAAAAATATTTCAACACTCCAACATTATTTGGAAACACTTATTCAAATACTTCTTGAATTTCTAAATTCACCATTACCATTGTCAAATATAATTAAATCATCAACATAGGACAAGAAATTTATTTGAATTTTACCCTTTTTCATACTAAACAATAAATAATATGAATAAGACTAAACAAATATGTACCTCCTTTGAGCAATAACCAACTTGGTAAACCAATACTATGGTCTTTGTTTCAAACTATATAATGATTTTCTAAGATGACAGACCATCCTTAGTTGTTGTGGATGAAACTTTAGAGGCAACTTCATGCATACACCCTCTTTAAGGCAACTTCATGTATACATCCTCTTTTATAACACTATGAAAGAAGGCACTATGAATGTCCATTTGATGAAACTCTCAATTTTTCGTAGCTGCCACTACTAGAAAAGTGCAAATAATTATTATCTTCACCACTGAAGCAAACATCTCATTGTAGTTGATTCTTTCAACCTGGTTATTTCCCATAATCACTAGTCTTGTCTTGTGTCACTCAATCACTCTATCTGAATTATATTTTATCTTATACACCCGCTTGCTTTTAATACCCTTTTTTTTTGGGTAGTAACTCCTCCATTGTCCACATATCATTGTTCTTCAAAAGCTTGTGTATTTTTGCGCATAACATCTCTCCAACATTCATGCTTGACAGCCTGAACAAAAGTACTAGGTTATGTTCTTGCAATTATAGCTGTCAAAAAATTTCAATGTCATAAAGAATCTTTTTCATGTTTAAATAAACTGGAAAAACCCTTTTCTGAAAAGAAAGTAGAAACAATGTATTTATTTATGTATATACTAGTTAAGAATTAATTAATATTTTTCATACTTTTATAAAGACTTTTATCTCATCTTCTCTTTTGATTTACTTAAAACTCATCTTTGATATGAGATATTACAATTTTCCCTCTTTAAATCTTTAATATCTTCAACATAACTCCATACATGCAATTCAAAATCTCCTAATTAGAAGTTTCTTAAGGCCACTGATTATTCATGATCCTACTTCCGATGCCACTCTCCACTTAATCCAACATTATATTAGCAAAAAATATTTTGATATTGTTTATAACATCCAAAATCTAAATAATTTAAATTTAAATTTCAGAGAATTGTAAATAAAGAATAATTATTTAAGTTTTGATTATTAATTAACTTCTCTTGTAGACTTCTATCTCACCTCTTCTTCTTTTTTTGTTAATACGATATGTCATGAAATAGCATACTTTGTAAGGTAAATTCATATTCTGAGAAATTCGACCAGTAATTAATTGAAATTATTGATTCTCATGCTCCAGGTGTGAAACATATGAAACGTACACACATGAGTACGTGCAAGTTACAACAGAACCGACCTCTTGGAAGAAAAATATGAAAAAATAAAGTAGGAGCATAGGTCTTTTCCCTCGATATAGTGTAGGTATATTGAGTCAGTCTTCTGGTGCCAAATCTTAGTCAAATGATTCCATAAGAAATCTTATAGAGGATAATTTTATAAACTTTTTGTCCTCTATCTTTAAAAGAAAAAAGATAGGAGAAGCTAAAGCTAGTTTTGCTAATTTCCATGCACCTCACACTACCTGGGTATCACAAAGCTGCAGATGTTCTATTGATATTCTTTCTACTTTCTTAATAGGTTAGTATATAGTAGTTGGGTTTTCGTCGTCGTCCTCCACCTCTTCTTCGTCGTAACACAAGTCGTTTTGAGTCTTATGGGAATTTTTTTCTGTGTGCATGCACATCAAGTAACTCCACGAAAGTTGAACGGGAAATAACAGTCTTTTGTTGGTCAAATACTATGGCAATGATCGATTTAAACGTTAATGCAACATTGTTAGCTAGACACAAAATTACATCGTGCTGTTAACAAAGGCATACAAAACGATCCTCTTCCTATGAAGAACTTTGATGATTTATTTTAACATTCCAGGTCAACCTAACTAATTGCTTCTCTATACTGGACATACATTGCGTGATAAATTTGAGTCTAACTTCACTTTAAAAGGTACCTTTTAAGATGAGATTTGTCATATATTTATAAAATATTTTAACATTCTTTACTTGCTCAATATAGGATCCTTGGCACACACCCTTCAACTTAGAGCAAGACTGGACATTTGATGGACATATTGGACAAAGGGTTACAACAAGCCGAGCACTATCTCAAACCATTGAAGCAAGTTTATGCTTTGATATCATGGTAAATTTAGGCCTAATTCTACCTCAAAAAGTATACTTTAAAGAGAGGTTTGCATATGTTTATAAACTATTTTAACATTCTTTTAAAGAAATCAGTGTTTTTTCGACGGAAATTATCGTCGGTAAATAACAGATTTTCGTCGGTGAAATTAATCACCGACGGAATTTGGTGGCGCAAAAATCGGTCGGTGAACTGCCCGCAGCTAAAAATACCGACCGAAATATTCCGTCGCACTTTAACGACGGAAAGTTTGTTGTCGGTATTTATTTAACGACGGAATGGCAAGTAATATTCCGTCGGAGAAATTTTGCTACGGTAATGTGGTCCGTCAGTGGGACGAAGGTATCTTCAACTACTTTTTCCGACGGTTTAGTTTACCGTCGGTAAATACCTTAGTTTCCGACGGACAATTGTCCTTCGGTAATAACTGATAATATAATTTTTTTTTGGCTGTTTTGTTGTTATAATAATGTTATATTATATATATACTTTATTTATTTGTGTTGCGTTATATTAATGAATAATGAGAAAATTAATAAATAATAAAACATATAAAGAATTTAATTTAATAATTAAAAAAGAAGAAAGAACAAA
>JANVCQ010000003.1:7674419-7688825 GCA_025531925.1 Erythroxylum plowmanianum | reverse complement strand
CGGCGACCGGCGGAAGAGGAAGACGCGAGCAGCAAGGAGGAAGAAGGCCGAAGAATCGAGGAAGAAGAAGGAGAGGCGGGCTGCGTCTGCGGGAAGAGGAGGAGGAAGTACAGAGGCAGCCCTAAATAAAATCCAAAACGACGTCGTTTACCTTAAGTGAGGGACGTGTATCCGACGTGTTCACCGACGCTTTCACCGACGGAAATGGGCGTCGGTACATATTACTGTCAAATTCAACGACCGAATAGTTTTCGGTCGCAAAAAGTTTAACGCACACTCAATTTTTCCGACGGTTACGTTTTTTCGGTCGGTATTTTCAACGGTTTATATACCGTCGGTATATTTCCGTCGCTATTTCTCATTTTCCTTGTAGTGGTGAGATTCCTGACAGTGGGTTATATATATTAGAGTAATACACAAAAATGAGTTTATTAAAATAGGAAAATATAGAAGCAAAAAATGCATTAAAAATATGTAAAAATATAAAAAGCATAAGATATAATATAAATAAAATAAGCATAATGTTTTTATATTTTGAATCCAATTTGAATAACTGTAACAAGTGATATAAATTAATTATATACAATAAACATAAACTTAAGAAGAAAATAAAAAAAATAATTAGATAACTGAAGTAAAAATAAAATGAAGTACAGAATTAGTCACAGTTTTTTAAAGTATAAAAATTATTTTTTGTAATATTTAAGTTCTCAAGTTTGTATAAACAAAAGAATTGTCGTGAGTAGGAGCATATCTAATTTGTGTGCTTAATTAATTGCGTTGTTTTATTTTATTTACTATGTAATTAGGAATTCGTATCCACTTTTCAATATATAAATCACTCGACAAGATTCTCTGAATTCTCATGTGACATGGTGACAATTAAATATTGACTCAAAGTCTACACATATCGACAGGAAGACAAAATTACAATGATTTATGAATGTTAGTAGCATTTACCTATCAAAACGTGCCCATCTGGTCATTTTCTCCTTAACCCAAATCCCAATGCAGTGGTCAAAACAACTTTCCCTCAAATTTGGGGCCAGTTCTGAAATAAAAACTGCATGTCTATCCTCCAAGTCATTAGACATTTTTGACCTATACTGACTTTGGCCGCAACTACATGACAAGTGGGGTGATGAAGCTTAAAGTAACTTAGCATTCTTGGTCAACAAGCACATTAAAAGTATCGAAACTTGGAACTTTAGATCACTTACTAGTACCTTCATTTCAAAAAAAAAAAGATCTACCTAGCTATATCCAGCGTATAAATCCTTGTGGATTCTGAATTATCAATATGAAATATAATAAGATTTTAAATTGTGAATTATAAATTATATTTCTCGTGATTTTAATTAAGACAAGTCATAGGAACAAACCCAAATGTAATTACAATATGTTACGTGCACAATTACAATTTCACTTTATAATGAAATGATGTTTATGTTTAGTTGAAACACAGCTCTTGAAAAATGAAATCTCTCGAAGTCAAGAAAATAGTAGATATATATGAAAATAACAGGACCACACGACACATGTATAAAGATGCACCCCAGAGACAAGCTATATATATAGTTGAATGCATGCTCACGGAGGTATTAAAGGTGTTGTTTTGTATATTGTGGGTATTTAAAGGTAGTAGGTTAGGTGTTTGTAGTGATTGTTTCGTTCGAAAAAGTGTGCCTATTGTGTTCATATCACATGCACCCCAACATGCCTTTCTTTCATCATGTTCATACATGGACGCTGGTCTCTGCTCATATACCAATGTGGAGGTACCAAAGAATGCCCCAAGCTCCACAAAAGTTGATGATAATAATTTGGAAAAGTCGCTTCCATTTGGAATTTAATCAAAAGCTCTAAGAAAGTAACCATTGGATGTAATGAAAAGCTGATGAATGGATTGTGGAACGTATCATTATATATACAATTTTATCACAAATTGGATGCACATGGATGAGATAATTATCTATTCTTTTTGTATTCCAACCTACAAAAAATTAAAGCCTCCCATTGTGTTAATATAGGGTAACATGACCCTTTTTACGTGTGTATTTCTTTCTACATTTGTCTTAATGAACAAGTAAAGAGCATGTTAACATAAACGAAGAAATTAAGAGTCTATTATATTTTATGAACATTTTAAATCATTTTTATGTTAAACGATAAAAGGTAAGATTCATAATGTTCTAACTATAATTAATTTATTGTAATTAATGAAATTTTTTGGAGATTTAGTAATCAAATTTTATAAAAATATGTGTGGAGATGAAAACAAAATAATAAATTAAGAAACAAAACGACCTCATTGTAGCCGAATCATCAAGTCGAAGGGATCGTGGGAACGATAATTGGGCTCTAGAGGGTTCATGTATTGAGCAATCATGTAAAGATCAGAGTATGGGAAGCTTTTTGGGTATGGATAAAGTTGTTCTAAAACATGCATGCTCATAATAATACTTGTGATCTCGTTGGTACAATCTATCATTAGTCTCCGATTTCAGCAACACCACCTTACACCTCTCCTTCTCAGAAGGCTACATGTGATAGCTTTGAGTGGATCTCATTGATTGCTTTAGCCAATTTAATTTGATTAACAATCATAAGAGCAAATTAATGCCACATGATTGCTAGTAAACTACGTTCATCATTACAAAGTAATAAATTATCAAATGTACTACCAATTCTATAACAATCATGATCCAATTAACTATATTCTTTTGTAGTTGTTTGAGTATTTAGGATAGAGAAGAGATTAAACAGCATCGAGTACAATCGATTCTGTTATTTCTAAAACACAAGAAGATACGTACAAGGGCAATGGTTATTATTCTTCATGAAATAAAATAAAATAAATTAACTTATTTTGCTTCAAATTAAGCCATTACTCAGTAAATTAAAGAAAATTAAAATAAAACTAGAAAGCCAAGCTCCATTTTGACCCGATTAGCAATTCAACATGATAACGAGTGATTTCCACGAACGTTCTAAATTGAGAGACGTACTTTTATCTTTATTAAGGAGTTCTCCTTGTGAAGAGAGGAGTTAAAAACAAATATGTAGAAGAAATACTTTTACACACGTACCATGTGAAAAGACTTAGGATTACATATATACCTGAGTGCCTCTCTTTCTCGAAAGTGGAAATATATAAATGCAAAACTATGTGCCACGCGAAGACTACTAGTCTTACCATTTTAATAATACCAGTCGTCTCCTCAATAATAGAAAGCAAAACGATATGTGTTTGTGGGTGTGTGTATATATATATATATATAGATATATCATGACTTAACTAATTAAATGACCTTGATAGGATCAATGGTATATTAGATTAAGAAATTGATTAAAGGGGTAATTACAAAAGATTAAGAACGTTGTTGTACGGTGAAACAATCTTCAAAACCCCTATATAAACCCTACCATGCCAGGCCATATAATTATTTCTTTGTTCTTACAAAAAAGAGGAAGTGTTTCTCCCCTCTATCCTCTGCCTAGCTTCCTTTGCCTTCTATCATCACAGCCTTAAACATGGATATTAACAACGTCAAGACCAACTCAGCTTCGCCATCAAAGACCAAAAGGAAGCAACAACAACTAAACCAATCACAGCAACAAGAGCAGGTACAAGAAGTAAGGTTCTTAGGAGTGAGGAGAAGGCCATGGGGCAGATATGCAGCAGAAATAAGAGACCCTTCGACGAAAGAGAGGCATTGGCTCGGCACTTTCGACACGGCCGAAGAGGCAGCTTTAGCCTACGACCGTGCTGCTCGCTCCATGCGAGGCTCCAAGGCTCGCACCAACTTTGTCTATTCTGATATGCCTCACGGCTCTTCCGTCACCTCCATTATCTCCCCCGACGAATCTTCCAAAATGGATGACCATCATATCTCAACCCTCAATCCTCCTCATCCTCCTCAGAACAACATCAACCAACAGTTGTTGTTCAACCTCCATGACCCCAATCTGCACCAACACTTCAGTGCTTATCCTTACGAGTATTGCTATTACAGCAATGAGAGCAACAACTCCGGGTTAGAGGTTGGAGTTGCTGGTGGGTTTGAACAGCCCGTAGCTGGTGGTGCACTTGAGAATGGAACTATTGGCCTTTACAAAGATGAAGTCGAACTGCCTCCTCTGCCTCCTGATGCATCCTCTTCGAGCTGTTATGGAATGGACGTTGGTTTTGGGTTTTGGAGTGAAGCTAATAATCCTCAAGCTTTTGGTCTGTCGGGAGAGACCACAAATGGGGCTGAGACCATGTCATCTTTAAGCTTCGAATCTAGTGAGTTTAACCCGCATAGCACACTCTTTGGTGGGCTTGATGTGGGTCCAACATCTTCCTATTTCTTCTAGGTTTTAGCTACCCTTAAAGGTGGCACTATATTACTAATATACTACTACGATGCATATTAAATAATCATCAAACAAGGTGTCGGTTTTCCAAATTAAGTGGTTGTGGGAGGACCATTTTGTACTTTCAATTCGTTTTCCAGTCTCAACTATGTTTGGATGTTGGAGAAGAGTGTTGGATTTGTTATATAATACATAATCATATGCATTGCTCTTTCAAAATATATAACAGTTGAGTGCATGGCTTTTACATGTATAAACAAAGCATCAATTCTCTTTTTCTCTTTGTGGTTCAAATTTGGACACCAAACCCTTCTTATGACAACTTGAATGTGTGCCAATGCATTTGGTTCTTAGGGATAATTTTGATCAATTTGGAAATTGAACACCAAAAACAGTTATATGAAGATAATATCTCTAATCTAATTACATAATAACTATCATGTGATAGTGCTTATGATGAGTGATTTCAAATTTTTATGTCAAATGTTATAATATCCTCTTCTTATTCAAAATATAATAATTGTTTACTTTGAAAAAAAAAATTTCTTAATTAGTTTAGATGTATTCTATAGTAACCAATTTTCTTATTGACTAATTGGATTGAATATGTTACAATAACATCCAATTGAAACTTCCCTGAAGCGCAAAATTTGAGGAGATCAATAGTCTGTAGTCTTAGCCCAATTAATAAAAAAGTTTTTTTCAAATGAATTGAATATGTTATAAATGATTGTATATTTTCAAAGATTTATTAATTATACATAATAAAAAATAAGAATTGTAACTTTTAATATTAGAAAGATCTTCTCTTAATATTTTCTCTTTCAAATTATAGTGAAATAATATAAAATGTGTTCATATTTATCTTTTATCATCAATAACACATGTTATGTTTACCCTTTAAACATTACATAAATAATTAGGACAAAAACATATACTTGTACAAAAACTAATGTTGGAGTAACTATCTACCTCCACTCCCCAACTTTCCTTATAACTCTTCCTATTTTCTCGGATCGGGGATTGAAGAGAGGCCAGTCCTCCATTGACCTAATTGGTACAGAAGCATTCAAAGCCTTGCAACAAACTCGGAGACAATAAATAACAGATAATAGGAAATGTAGTTTTAATCAAACAAAATCCCCTCCTACAAGAAGTTAACGAATGCCATTTGCCTTCTCTCCCCACCATTTCCTAATGTTGAAATTCACCCAGGACTTGTTCTTTGCATGTATATATCCATGAAAATCGAGACCTCTTGTTCATATGCTCACATAAAAGTAACACTACTTAACCCAGTGATTCCTTCTTTTCTCAGTTCCCTCTTTTTTTGTGATTAATAAGGTCACAATATCCATTAATGGCGTTCAGGGCAACTGTAATTTCTTTCCTTGTGTTGTCATTGTTACACGTATGCATGTGTCTAAGCTTTCACGTGCATGACCTATGTACTAATATCAACAACTGAATGCCATTGCAGAGTAAACCGTGGACTTCGGCAATGCTCGGCCGATCTTTTGCATCAGCAACTGCTCCAAAGTTTGGACCAAGCATCGGTGCTACTCCCTCAAACCCTCGCCCTCACAACAAGTCTCACCCTTTACCCTAATGTAGTTATATCATCTCCTTGAGTTTTTTTCCCTAATAATTATTTACGACGCTCTTTACTTTACATGAACCTGAAAGGTATTCAATAAGTGGAGAGTTTGCACCAGTGTATATAGTGGCGGGGTTTGTGACGGTAGCAGTGGGAATGGCCCTGCACAGCATGAAGCAGCAGTTGATTCATTCGCCTTCAGTGAACCTAAGCAAGAAGAGGAGAGGAACAATGGCGGAGGTGGAGTTTCCTGATACAGTGGTTGCAAATTCTGACAAGTTCATAAACAAATCATTCCTGAGGAAGGTTGCTCACATTCAGGATCCTTCTCAACGCACCCTTCAGGATCCTTCCCGCCCCAATCCGTTTACCAAGTTCGTTTTCTATGTATATCCTTCTCCACCTTCGTTCGTAATCTTAGTGTTAGCTATCATAGCATTCACCAATGAATTAAGCAAGTCGGAGTTAATACATATAAAAAAAGTGTATTTGTCCGCTTATCTTGTAATATGAATGTTAATAATTAATAAAATAAATAGCGCAAGATATATACTAAGTGAAACCAATTGATAAAGTATATGTTCTTTCGCCTATCCCAAAGGGTAGAGAATTGATGTAAGGAGGCACTTTAACTCATAATCATTTATAGCGAGGTCTTGACTTTGAGTATCTTCAATGATTAACTTATCACTTTGCTTGTCACTTTCATAATTTCATTTGCTAAATGACGATTTAAAAATAATAATTATAATTCCTACTTTATAATTTATATGTCCTTATATAAAAAGATAAATAAAGTATCAATGCACCTATTGTTCGTTGATCAAGATCTTGATATACAGCCTTCAAATTGTGAGAAAATATTTAGATATAATCAATATGTATTGATTTATTGGTTTATTCATTATAAAAAATGGAAATGGCGAGTGAGGATTAACGCTTTGTTGTGTTTGTAAATTTTGTGCAGGGATAGACAAGCAGAAACTCTTAAATCTGTTGGGGTGAATCCACGCAGTAGTTGATTCCACAACACAAAAGTCTGTTTCTTTCAGTTACAAGTGTTTGTTTCTGACTCCAGTGTAAATAAGGTTTCCTTATAAACGTTTTGTACTTGAGCTGATTTTGGATTTGTTCTCATATCTTTTCTATGTTATTAGGTTTCAGATTAAAGTATTATATGTATGAAACATGATGACTACATAAATTTTGATTCCTGTAAAGTAGCAGAAAAAATGTGATTGGTTAATTACGAATATTAATTTTAATAATACAACTTCGTTATCAGTTTGGATGTCCTTACAAATTTGGAATGGCCATTCAACACGTTGTGACGAATCTTTAACTTTTGTTGGTTAAAACTTTTGTGAGTAAATTAAAGCAACATGCTTTATTAGCTATTAACTAGACGTTTACAAAATTCTTATTGTTAAAAAAAAGCTTATATAAGTTTAATGATATAATGGATGAAAAAATATTACTGAATTGAATAAACAATTGCATCATATGGACAATATTAGAAATGGTTTTGAAGTTTGTAATACTTGTAGCCAAGTTTTAACAATAACAACATTCAGTGTGAATTTCGCTAAAAAGTTTGAAAAAAATGTAATAGTACTTAACTTTATCCCTAATTAGTAAAGAAATTGTTTTCAAATAACTCACGTAAAAGAGATAGAGAGACTTGTAGCTAAGTTTCATATAAAGAAATCAAAAGAAAAAACATATCAATTAACACTCATCATGTTTGATATAATTATGTTAAATAAATGTTATGAAATTAAAAAAGAGTAAGAACATAACATAAACATTCTAAAGAATATCTCAATTTTCATGTAAGTATTGGATTAATTTTCTTATATTATTTGATTATAAAGAAGAAGTTTGTGTAACAAAAAAAAAGATAAAAACAAAATGTACAACTTCTCCTTTTCGATGATGAGTACTTAGAACCAAAAGAAAAGAGCTTAAATGATTATAGTGTAATTTTTTAAGTATTTAGTAGAACAAACTTATATAAAGAGGAATAGAATTCAAATTAGTTAAAATGTGCATGTCAAAGATTGATAAATAATTAATTTAACATGTTGCTTGTTTGAAATGTAATCAATTTTATTGTATAAATAATAAATTCATGATATAATTGTTTGAATTTCTATAAATATAATAATCTTTTCCTTTTAAAGAAATTTGAATTCAAAATACTATATGCAGGCCCGACCTTGCGTAAGGGTAGGTAAAGCACCTGTCCATGGCCTATTTTCATGAAGAATAAAATAAGACTCACTTTTAACTTTTAAAAAAATAAAATGAGATAAAATAAGTCCACTATTAACTCTTATAAAGAGCAAAATGAGGCAAAATAGGGTTCATTTTTAACCATCATAAAGAACAAAATAAGGCAAAATATGACTCACTCTTAGGTCTTAACCCTCATAAAGAAATTTTTTTTTACTTTACCCTAGCCTATAAAATGTTAGGAAAGACAATGACCATATGGAAAAAGAATAAAGTCGTATTCTCTTTTTGAAAAGACAAAATCAATATATATGGGCACGCGATCGGATTCATGAATGTCTAGATTGAGCCGTGAGCAGTGTATACTTCGTTGAGAGTTTCCCCTCCACCACTGTGCTCCACCTCCCACGTGTGGGTTCAGATAACTGTCCAATCCTCACTCACACTTGACGAAACCCGATATACTATCAGTCTAATAGGAGGTTTCAGTTTCTGGCTCCCTGGCTATTAGACAAGACTTTTCTGCCCTTGATATGTGTTGCCTGGCCTATCACTAGTGACTATCCCACAAACATATAGTCTTTTATTGGCGAAACGACCAAGTGGACTGTAAATGTTTTTGGAAATATCTTTAAACGGAAGCACATTCTATTTTAGAGATTGAATGGCATTCAACATGCTTTAGAGCAACACATGACATTGGCCCTGACTCAGCTGAAGGTGGACTTGAAGCGGGAGTTGGATTCCTTTCTTAGCACAGGAGGAAGTTTATTGGTAGAAAAAAGCTCGAATAGACTAGCTTGTCCACAGTGATCGCAATACGACTTATTTTCATCCCATGGTAATTCAGAAACGTCATACTCATCACCTAGAGTTCCTTAAGGATATGTTGGGTGTGGGTCTCCAAGGTCAAACGATGTGCAAACATATTGTTGAGTACTTTACTAACCTATTCACTCAGTCTATAACTGAAGCAGTTCATATCGACAGGGACAATCAATTTCCTACTCTCGACGTCCCGGTATTGGTAAGCATAAGGGGCATGGTTATTGCGGAAAAAATCAAAACGGTCATTTTCAATATGAAACTGATAACAGCTTGCCATCCGAATGGTATCAGTCTCATTTTCTTCCAAAAATGCTGGAGCATGGTTGGCTCCTCTATCTGTGACTATGTGTGGGAGATCTTCAGAATGCGTACCATACTATCAAAGCTGAACGACACTTTCCTGGTGCTCATCCCAAAGAAGGAGTTCACTGATTCCCTCCCGTTGCATCATCGTATCAACGTTTGTAATGTTATGTATAAGACCATCTTCAAGGTGATAGTCAATCCGCTCAAAGACACTCTTCCATCCATTATAGGGCCTGCGCAAATGAGCTTTGTCCCAGTCCATCAAATTACTGACAATATTATCCATGCACAAGAATTTATTCATTCTATGTGTCAAATTGAGTGAAAGGGGTATATGGTGATCAAAGTAGATCTTGAAAAAGTTTACGACATGATCTTTTGGTTTTTTTTACATAATATCTTAATCAAAGTGAGACTTCCCGAGGACTTAATTAAATAGATTATGGATTGTGTGACTTCGGTGCCTCTGAGAATCCTAATCAATGACCAAGGATCTTAGACAAGGTGACCCTCTCTCACCATATCATTTTGTTTTACGTATCGACCAATTAATGTATGATATCACTCAGGTAGTGGCTCAAGAGAGGTGGGTTCCCTTTTGATTTAACCGGACTAGCCCTCCCCTCTCATATTTTCTTTTCTGTGGATGATCTGTTGCTATTGGTTGAAGCCTCAAGGGTGTAAGTACGGGTGGTCAAATAGGTGGTGGCATAATTTTGCACTAAATCAGGGCAATGCATCAATAATTCTAAAATTATTGTTTTTTTTCACGTAATTTGAACAAACAAACTCAAGTCATGTTGTCTCACATAATCGATTTTTAGGTCATTGAGGGTTTACCGACATTTGGGCATGCCAATTCTACATGGTCGAATCACCAAGCGCATGTATGCAAGGCTCCTAGAGCATGTGACTAAACAGCTCTCAAGGTGGACTGCTTCGAGCCTTTCTTTGGCAGGGCGTGTCACACTGGCCAGGACAGTGTTGTAGAGCCTTCCTTTCTTTGCCATACAAATGACCAAGTTGTATTACATTTGGGACAAGATTGAGCAACATGTTAGACTATTCATTTGGGGTTCTTGTAATAATAAGCATAAAATAAGCTTGGTAGTTTGGGAGAAGATTTGCCGGCGTAAAGAAAATGGAGGATTAGGTGTCAGAAACCTTTGAGTGATGAATGCAACATTTCTAATGATGGCTAGATTGCAGCTAATTCAATTCCCAAAGAAGCTCTGGGTCAAGGCACTCTAGGTCAAATATGGGGTGCCAGATCCAGTCCCGCCTTCAGTACAAAAAAAGACTCACCTTTTTAAAGAGCGATAAGCTCATTGTGGGGCAACCTTTATGATGGATTAGCCTGGACCATTGAGAATGGGCATCGTGCTTAATTCTGGACTGAGAGATGGCCTTTAACTGAGAAACCCTTAGCAGACTATAAGCAAGGCGCTAGTTTAGAATCCAACTTGAGTCCCTCTGTCAGTGCTTTTGATCTTCCTAATGGGAGCTAGGATTGGCGGCAGTTTACTGAGTGACTTCCTACCGTTATTCTTATGAAGTTGTCTGCTGGTCCTGGGTTGCGATGTGGGGCAGGGGATGACGAATTCTATTGATGACATTCCGTCATTGGCTTATTCTCCATTAATTCGGCTTAAGCCGTCTTAATGGAGGATGAAGCATATACTAGGATTAATTTGTGGACGTGCATTTGGAAGTGGAAGGGCCCAGAGCGAAATAAAATTTTTCTTTGGTTGATAGCGAAGGATAGGTTTCTAACCAGATCGGAACTAGTTAGGCGGCATGTAATTCAGGATTCTCAATGCGCAAGATGTGAGGAGTCTGCGGAAACGTTACCCCATATCCTCCGGGATTGTCGTTGGGCCTGACTAGTGTCGATCAATTGGTGCCAATGCCTTTCTGGTCCCACATTTTTTCTCTAGCTCTCCCCATTTGGCTCAAGATAAATTTAACTTAGTTTGGAGTTTCGATGAGAATGGGGAATGTACTACTTGTTTTGGAGTGGCTATATGAATATTATAGCAATGGCGAAACATACAGATTTTCCAACAATAGGATTTGAATCCTACAATTCAATTGGAAGAAATCTGACACAGAATTTATGAAATTAATATGGTCCATAAAAGATACTTAAATAGTCAACCTAGTATGCAGTCAGGGTGAGAGAGGCTTTGGCAGCCTCCGGTGTATGGTTGTGTGAAATTGAATGTTGATGGGGCAGTTAACCCACACACTAACCATTCTTTTATGGGTGGTTGTTACGTAATCATAATAGAGTTTGGCTCAAAGGATTCGCTCTGAATCTGGGTAGAGGGTCTACTTTAAAAATCGAACTTTTAGAAATTTCGCATGGCTTGCTTTTTGCCTGGAATCAAGGTATAAGATATGTCATGGTGGAGACTGATTGTGAGATGGTCATATCTCAACTTATGGGAATGTCAATAACAAACATGGGCAATTATTGACGTTCATCAAGGTCCTCCTTTGTCGAGACTGGGGCAGTGCCTAGGGAGTCCAACGATTTTCTAGCAAAATATGGTCGTTTCCTTATGCCAGGAGTGCAGGTTTTGGTTGTTCCTCCGCTAGGGTTGGGGGAGCTTTTGATGTCGGAGAGTAGATTTCATTCACCGATGAATAGGAATTAGGTTGTTGTACCTCTGCCTTTAAAAAAAAATAGAAAACAAAAACTACTTTATGGTTTTTAATAAATTTTTTAATACAGGAAGAAATAAAAATCAAAAGTAAAAAAATCAAAAATTCAAATAAATAAATTTTTAAATAAAATTTGAACATAAAAACCAAAAACTCAAACATGCCTTGACTAATTAACATTCGTTTAACTTTTTACCAACAACAATTGGTAATCAACTTATTGCATTTAATTGATAGCTGATTCTATCAACTGTTAGCTGATAACTGATTATATCAACTGATTTGACCAACGGATTACAATAGTTGTTTGTTCAAGATGTTTGGTAAAATTAGCTATTTAGTATTAGATGTTTATATGTAAAATGACTTATGAGGACATAACTTTAAAATATATATAAGAATATGAAAAGTTAGGGTTTTGTCAAATCTCTCCGTTAGGTGAGATTTTATTGGCCCAGGCACTTATTCGTTGAGGTGTCACAGGTAATCCTACCATAATTTATCCATACCAAAAGCAGATATAACGAATACTTTACAATGTAATTGACTGAGCTTAATTTTGGTCGTTTTTTAGTTGAATTTCTCTTTGGTAATCAATTCAACCTATTACATGATTTGCAATAGTACCTACTTGGAGTATATAAAGTACTGTGCTCTAACGTCATCTATACAGAAATAATCCTCTCGAAAAGAAAAGAACTGTAAAGAGGAATGTAGATTCCCCTTGATGACAAGAATCCAAGAATAATTTTATGCATTACAGGTTTGGAACTACTAACAGGTAACAACATGATACATTTCCTTATCATTTGTCAAGAACACAAAAAACATGACTTTATCCTCATCACCAGCAACCCTTGAGATGTCCAGAATAGTTACCCCTTAAATATAAGCAATTGCAGTATGCAATCATTACCCTTCTAAAAGAAATCAAACTCCAGATAGTTAATGGAACATTTTTTATCAGAATGAACACTAGCTGCAACTGCTGCCTTTTCACTGGTTGATGTTGGAGCTAGTATTCACTCAATTTCTACTGGCTTCGGTATCTCAGGAGGAGTAGCGCTATTGGGCACCGATTCTGGAACCTAACTCTTGCGAAATCATGAAGCGATAATGTAAACCCATAGGGTTATTTCCATGAACCATTATTAGGCATCATCCCATAAGGGTGGCGTGCCTCATGACAAACAAACATAAAAGCGAACTTATTACTCCAACTCAATCGTATAACGAGGAAGTCAATATGAACATATATACACAACCGAAACTACTTCCATCTATCATTTCTTTTCTAAAGCAACAGAGTTTGAAAATCTTTATTTACATATCAAGAGCCACACCATCGGCTTATTACAAAATACAAAAATAGCAAATTTGCGGAAGTTCCCTTAGGCTCTTGCTCACTTGATCTCTTAACTATCAGTTGAAGATGGGACAAAAAGGGGGTAAGCTTGACAGCTCGTGGGTAACAGTTTATAATGAAAAAATAAGCAAAAACTATTGAAAACGTTCACTTGTCATAGAAAATTTTTATATGTTTCATAAAACGCGTGTTTCTTAGACTTTCAGTCAAAATTCATAAGTTGCAAAACATGAATGCATCAAACTTATTAACATAACATGAGCACATAAGCATATCAAATGGTTTGGATGGATCCAAAACAGGACGTACTACACATTTTCCATAAGGGCCCTATGTAGCCGTGAATAGAACGTACTAACGCAATCCCACGTAATGATCTTGCGTAGCCGTAAACTTATGGGAGTCTATGGAGGAGCTTCATGCCACTAGCGGGCAGGTAAGAGAAGCTTTAAACTTGGGTCAACGTGCACGTGACATTTCTTGAGGGATCAGCACAAACCCACATAACACATATAACATGACTTGTAAACTTGTGTTGCCCCAAAATGGCACTTCTTGAAAACTTGATTTTCATGAGCATACAATATTTCATATGCGCTTTCAAAACTTAATTTCATAAACTTGCTATTCTTTTCAGAAATCACTTGAAAAATCTCTTTATAAACCGTTACACAGTTCATGTAACAAACATATAGCAGATTTCACAAATCATGCAAAAGCAAAAGATGCAACACTTATGATGCAATTGGAAACATTAAACTTCTTTTATTTAAAGAAGACATTAGTGGCTTATTTACTCTATTATAAACATGTTCCCACCTTGATTTCCTTGCTTATAGCCATGCTCAAACATGCCTCTTCTCTTATTCCTCTTACCTTTTTAGTCCCTTGATTCTTAACCAAATGAAGAGATCTTTAGCTCAAAGGGAAGCACTTCTCTTCCTCTTCCTTTTTCCTTTCTCGAACAACTCCAAAATCTCTCTTGAAGGTTAACATAATTGAAACCCTAGCTTGTTTTCTCTTCTTTCTCTCATTCTCTTCTTCTCTT
>JANVCQ010000003.1:7644317-7674319 GCA_025531925.1 Erythroxylum plowmanianum | reverse complement strand
GAATTAAATATCTAAAATCTAAATTCCTATAAGAATATTCAACGAAATACTAAGATATATAATATTTATACCCTTATAATTTTTTAAAATCATGTCCTCATAAGTTATTTTACACATAAACAGATAATACTAAACAATTAATTTTACCAAACATCAATTACAAATAACTAATACAATTTGCTTGTCAAATAAAATCAGTTAACAACTAATACAATCAGTTAATTGCCAAACAGGGCCTATACCCATTTATCTGCACATTAAGGTTTAGATAATTTTCAATTAGTTTTTGGAATATGTATTAATATTATGGTAATGTGATCAACTGTGCAGATGCTGTTCTGGGAATATCCATCGCAGTTTTGGTTATTCTTTTCTCGGTTCAACGATTCGGTACAGATAAAGTTGGCTTCTCATTCGCTCCAATCATCTGCTTATGGTTTTCTCTAATCAGCGGTATTGGTCTCTACAACTTGTTCAAGTATGATCTAGGTGTGTTACGTGCATTCTACCCAAAATATGCTGTAGACTACTTCGTAAGAAATGGCAAGCAAGCATGGATTTCCCTTGGTGGGGTTATTCTGTGCATTACAGGTGAGTGTTATAGCGTTATTGCCTGGAGCAGAAATATAGTTGCGCCTGAAATTACTAACTGGTTTGGTTTTAATAGGTACGGAAGCTATGTTCGCTGATGTTGGACACTTCAATGTCAGAGCAATCCAAGTGAGATGATATCATATATAACCACTTCATTTCATGCATTGGTTTCCCAGGTAAATATGTGGGGTCTTAACGAATTTCCCCTTCTTCAAATGGCAGATAAGTTTCTCTGGAATCGTGATGCCAGCAATACTAGCTGCATATGCTGGCCAAGCGGCGTACCTTACGAAATTTCCAAATGACGTCTCAAAAGTTTTTTACAATTCCATACCAGGTAATTGCATAAGATTTGCATGTTTTGTGTCATTGATAGATGATCTTATGTTAATCAATTTGAAACAACAGTAACTGATAATTTCTCTTTGTAGGTCCGCTATATTGGCCAAGTTTTGTTGTGGCTGTAGCTGCAGCGATTATTGCAAGTCAAGCTATGATATCAGGAACATTTGCAATCATCTCTCAATCCCAGAATCTGGGATGTTTTCCAAGGGTCAAGGTTGTTCACACTTCTACAAAGCATGAAGGTCAAGTTTACATACCCGAGATCAACTACACGCTCATGATTGCTTGTGTAATAGTATGTTTGGTTTTCAAGTCCACTGAGAAGATCGGCCATGCCTATGGTAAAACTCATTGCTCCTCAGCTTCTTTCTCTTATTTTACGATGCCTATGGTAAACCTCATTACTCCTCAGCTTCTTTCTCTTACTTTACGATGCCTATGGTAAATTACTCCTCAGCTTCTCTCTCTTCTAAGTTATAAACTCAAAGCTAAAGAATAACAAACATTGTTCGGCACGCAGGAATTGCCGTGGTTGCTGTGATGGTGATCACAACTTGCATGGTGGCTCTCATCATGCTTGTTATATGGAATACAGGGATAGGCTGGATCGCGCTCTTCTTCGTTACATTTGTTTCCTTAGAAGGCGTGTATCTATCAGCTGTTCTCTACAAATTCAAGCAAGGTGGCTATCTTCCATTAGTTTTCTCATATGTGCTAATGACCATTATGGCAACATGGCTTTATGCTCACCACAAGAGGTACATCTATGAGCTTAACAACAAGGTATCTACTGAAGTAGTTAAAGCATTGGCTACAAACCCGAATATAAGCAGACTTCCAGGAATAGGACTTTTCTGTTCTGAGCTGGTACAGGGAATTCCTCCTATATTCTCACACTTCATTGACAATATACCTTGTATCCATTCAGTTCTTGTTTTTGTTTCGATCAAATCCATTCCAATAAGCAAAGTGGCACCTGAGGAGCGATTCCTGTTCAGACAAGTTGAGCCAAGAGACGACAGGATTTTCCGATGTGTTGTGAGATTCGGATATAAAGAATACATTGACGATCTCCAAGAGTTCGAGCACAACTTGGTAGAACATCTAAAGGAATTCATTCGCCACCAACACTTTATTCTTGAAGGAGGAAACCTGGAGTTAGCGGCAGAAACTGAGAGCCTACCACAATCCACACAACTGGTGAAAGATGGAAAAGTAAGAGGATCAGCAGTCCACGTAGAGGAAACATTACAGCAACCTATCACACCTCGTATTTCATCAGGCTCTATTCAGTCAATAAAAGGGATAAAGTCATCAAGAAGTTCATCAAATGGGATAACGGTAAGCTCTCTAATGCGTGGAGGTGCTGACGAAGAGATTCAGTTTATACAGAAAGCAAAAGACAAAGGGGTTGTTTATCTGGTGGGAGAAGCTGATGTAGTGGCACAACCAGAATCGTCAGTATTCAAGAAGTTCATCGTTGACTATGCATATGATTTCCTGAGGAAAAATGTGAGCACAGGCAAAATTTTCATGGAAATTCCGCGATCTAAACTCCTCAGAGTCGGGATGACATATGAGATTTGATGTCTAGCAAGGCAGGCGTATACCATATTATTTTCTAATAGTGCAAATTAATAATCATAAAAAGGGGAAAAGATGTATAAATAAAAGAAAGTCAAGAAAAGATTACCAATTTGGACCACATCTTGTAAATTTAGTTCAGTTTCTTTGCTTTGGTGATTGATAAGGCAATTTGCCAAGTCATGTATATCTACTTTAAAAATTAATAATATAATTTTATGTGAGTAATTTAGAAACATTATTTCCATTTATTAGATATAAGGTTAATTATTGGATCCTTTCAAGTAAGTTTCATACTAAATGTTGACTTTGTTGTTGTTTTACAATATATGAAAAATGTATACGACCGTTACTCTTCAAAATTGTTTATTGATCTCTAATGTACCAAAAGTCAGTTTGTACACATTAATATTGATATTGCTATGACTTTTAAGTCCAGTGACTGTAACTTTAATAGACGACTCAACACTTTACATACATTCAGCGCCAAAAATTAAATATGACATTAAAATCCATTTGATAGCACTTATGAATTAGAGTGGATTCTCTAGCGGTGTTCAATATTTTATCCATCCCAGTTAACAGTGCGCAAACTAATAACCCTTTAGTAATGGGCATCAACACGATATTGGACTAGAACTAGATAGTTGTGCCGCATCACATATACAGAGAAGGTAACTAATACGCAAATTGACTTGTCAGTGCTGCCGCGCATTATAGTCTAAGAATTGCCACTTTCGTTACTGCACCGATAGGTGCCTTTCATTCCTACTAAAGGATATGTTTGGAATTTGTCTACCGATACTATTATGTAAAGTTTCTAAGTTTTCTTTCTGATATATGCAAAAAAAAGTTCAACTAAAAATTTTAATTTATTGTAAATATGGAGATTACTTTCATTAACTCTTGTTTTTAGTTTCATTGATAGAGAATCACATAGCTAGGCTGATCGAAATTTTTAATAAATCACTTGTCATGCTAAAAATTAATGATTAAAAATAAGAAATAAAAAAATCAACTAACCGAAAATTTATTATTGTCGAGAATAATTTTAAAATTTAATTTATTAATATTTATATATCTATGACAATAAAATTAAAGACAAGAGTGGACAGTCAAACATATTTACAATAAATTAAAATTTTATGATATTAAATTAATGTATTTACATAATTTTATAAATTTGAAGAAGATTTATAGGACTTAAAATATAATTTATGTGAAACATTTCATTATGCATTATTAAAAAGTCAATCCAAAACATATTAAATTAAAATTATTTGAGTCAAAAACGTCGGCTTGATTTAAATTCATGAGTTTAGTGAATCAAAATAAGTGATCAGCAAATTACTATCTCAATCTAAAATATTTATTTAATTAGTTGGAATTTTATAAAAAAATTTGTGACAATCATAATTACTTGGGCCAATGCGAATCCATAATAGTTCAAGAAATCCAGAACCGTTATAGCCCGTTGAAGCCATAGAAATCAATCTATGAAGTTATAATAAAAAATTAAACTTGACATAATAATAATAATGTATTATTGTTTAGGTTTTGTTTAATACGAACCTTTTTTTATCTTAATGGTTTAATCTCTAGTTTGATTTTTTAAAAATTGAAAAAAAATAATATAAAAGATTGAGTTAGATACAAAATAAAAATATCAAAACTTGAGTTCATAGGCTAAATTAATTTCTAATTAATTGATTGATTTATTTTATTTGTCAAGTTGATTTATAGCGATTCTACTGTATATAATATATAATAATACGAATTAAGTATGTAAAGTGCCCCTTCGGGTGCAAGTGGAATGAGTCTAACTGGAGTACGACGTGTATTTACAGTAGAGTACGTTTAGATAAAAGACAAAAAAGAGTAGTCAACGTCCCAATCTCAGATATTTTAATCTTATGAAGTTATTGATTTATGCATAAATCATTGTCTGCTGTATCTGAAATCAAAAGAGTTTGATTCTAATGTATATCATTGCCGGAAAATTCATAGATTCTTAGTTACTGGAGCTGCAATTACAGAACTTCCATAACCAACAGAGATCAAAGCAAGAAAATACAAGAGGGTCATCACCATTTTTTAAGTAAAAACACCTGTAAGCTTAAGGATCATTAATGGTTCCAAATAATGAGCTCATCCATGTCCTCACGAACTGTTTTTCAGAAGCTGAAACCATATTGCTAATTGCACTAACAAAGCACAGTGAGGTAAACGTAAGGTAATTTGGATAATTCCCGAAATCAGAGTTCCTTTTTATCGGTCGTAAATATTCACTGATATATATATATCAGGGAGCATTGTTCAGAATGTCAGGTCCAAAGCTTCCCAAGATTGTTAATCAACTTGACAGCATGCATGGTTAGTCTTTCTATAAACCAAGTTTTGGCCATTAATCTTGGTCAACTCCAACCTAAATGTGACGAAATAGAAGATCAGGAACCTGGAAGAGAGACCTCAGGAGTTTTGTGTCTACATAGCACTGATGCAGAATTTATTTTCTGTTCTACTACTTGTATCAAAAGGTGATTTTTGGTTTTGTTTGGAGTTCATCAGGGGAAAATGGTCGCTTAAGTCCAAACTCTGCCGATCAAAATAATGTCCAAACAATTATAAGAAGAAATACAAAGCTGTAGGTTGATCATCCAGGATCAAGTGTCAATGCACAAACTCAAGCTGATAAACAAATTCCAAATATTCAAGAATGGAAATCAATTTTTTTTTTTCAGGTTGGCCAAAATGTTGAATTTTTAGAAATGGAAAGCTACAAATTGATGAAGCTATTTATTCTCAACTTTGATGTATATACTTTTGTATGAGCTATTCTTCAACAATCTCAAATATTGTCCATTTTTTCCTTGTCAATATGCTGAATGCACCAATCTCATAATTAGAGCCTTGATGCTTAATATGTCCACCAAGATTCGTTTTGCTCTGAGTGACTCATTAGTTCGAGCTGACGAAGAAGAAGCAATTTCACTCGACTAACTTTTAGTTAAGAAAGTAGATAAACAGTAATTGGAAATTAAAGAAGCTCCAATGCTGAGGTGAAATTTGCAGTAGGCAAAACTAATTCAAAGGTGTGAAAGAAGCAACAAGCACAAATGACAAACACATAATGCCAAATGGTGATGAATGATGATACATATAGCCAGATGGATTTTATAGGGAAGCAGGTAGAAATAACATACTAATATCAGTAATAATTTAAGGAGTCCAGAAGGCTAATGTTGTCTCTTTATACGGATCTCTTCTTTGGCATTCTTTCTATTGTTGTTTTCTACTTTGGCTCTTACTCCTTTGTTTCTACTGCTTTGCTTACCTTCCTATTCCAAACTCACCAAAATAGCTAAGTCAGGACAGATATAATATCAATACATTGCCTTTTCAACTTGTTTTTTAATCTTTTCAATTAATACCCCACTAATGAATTATTAAGGTTAATTATAATTATAATTATATTTTGATCTTTTTTTATTCCAATCCACATATTTTCATGATAAGTATTTACCGACTAACACAGGAGAATGAAAGAGCAAACTGATAACTGTTTCTTCTTGGAAACAAGACAAACAGGCATAACTACTGAGGTCTACTGTTAATCTGATAATATTTGATTTTGATATGGTAAGGAATTATATTCTTAGAATGATGTTATTATCAAAGAATTCTAATTCAACATTTTTTTAAGTAGGAATGGATGGAACTTGGTCTTTGATTGAGGTTGGCAATGGAATTTCTTCTTCTTTTTGTCTGCTATCTAAACGTCACCCTCCTTCACCACCTATTATTAGCATCCTCTCCTCCCAACATCAGCCACCATCATTGCAGAAATATGTCAAATTTTGTTCATGATTTCGATGATGATGAACAGTTTCAAAGCTCCATCCTTTCTCAGTCCTCTAATGGCAGTCCCAGCCCTCTCGAGAATGGCATTGCTGGGTCAAATCCTACCTCCTCAAAAAGGAAAAGAAACCTCCCAGGCAATCCAGGCAAGCAAATATACCCATTTCTTGTTTTATATTTATACCTCAAAGTGACTGTCAAACCTGGAGTAGAAGCATATGTAGCAAATTCGAGTAATCTGCTAATATGACTGTTGAACTGATAAGCCTGGATTAGCTAATGAGACTATTAGTGCAGCTACCCTTCGTGTTCTACAAGCTTGTTCTTGAACATTCTGTCATATCTATCTAGGCTGGATCTCTTAGCTATCCAAAAACTAATCATCAAATCATTAGTTTATGATATAAATATATATAGTTAGGGAGGAAGAAGTACTGTTTGTGAGAAGTCAACGGCAGATGCTACTCAATTTCAAATTTTAACTAAAAGACTTCTCAAACTATATTTTAGTACTTTGGGGCAAACCCTTTTGCATGCAATTCATGATGCACCCTAGAGAATTGATCATTGCTAAAAAGAACACACAAGCACCTTATTCTGCACTTTCTTTAATCAAGAAGGTAAAAAAGTTGCGAAGTTTGGCCTAGCCATCACCAATCCTGTAGTCAATTGTAGTTTGCAAGCTAAAGTTTATAGCTAGCTCTATCAGACATACAAGCTTCAAAGATTAGTTGAATGTGAAAAACTGACTTCTTGGCCAACCTTAATTACCATACAGACCCAGACGCAGAGGTGCTAGCATTATCTCCAAGGACTTTGATGGCAACGAACAGATACATCTGTGAGGTGTGTCATAAGGGATTTCAGAGAGATCAGAACCTTCAGCTCCACAGGAGAGGACATAACTTGCCATGGAAACTGAAGCAAAGGCCGAGCACGCAGGTTAAGAAGAGGGTTTATGTGTGCCCTGAACCAAACTGTGTGCATCACGACCCAAGCAGGGCTCTAGGTGACTTAACTGGCATCAAAAAGCACTTCTGCAGAAAACATGGTGAAAAGAAATGGAAGTGCGACAAATGCTCTAAACGTTATGCTGTCCAATCAGATTGGAAGGCTCATACCAAAATCTGTGGAACTCGAGAGTATCGCTGTGATTGTGGTACAATTTTCTCAAGGTTAGAAATTCCTCATTCTGTGACTTGCTAATTATATAACAATCTATGAATTGGATTATATATATAAAAATAGAATGATCAAGATTTTAGATAATGAGCTAAGAGTGACAGTATAGTTCAGGAAATTGTAGTCGATGCAAGTGCAATCCTAAGAGTGACGAGATGACATTAGGAAGGAAGTGATGATTTTGATTATTTGCTCTCTTTCTTGTACAGGAAGGACAGCTTCGTGACTCACAGAGCCTTCTGTGATGCCTTGGCGGAGGAGAATTACAAAGTGAACCAGAACATAGCTGTCATGGGAGGAATATTGCAAAGCCAAGGTCAAGAGCTATTCACTTCATCAATGCCAAGCTCAGAGTCGGGGTCTAAGAAAAGTTCCAAGATGAACATGACGATGTCTGACGACAAACTCGATAGCTCGCTCAAATCCTTCTCTCTGAACTCTGCGGGTATCATGATGCCAAGCAACCTAAACCCAATGCTAGATCCACGAAATACTTCTCTTGCATGCTTTAGCTCTGCGGATGGATCAAATGCTTCTCCAATGGCAATTGGGTCTGCATACACTTCTGCAACAGCACTGTTACAGAAAGCAGCTGAAATGGGAGCAAAGATAAGTGACAATACGATCGCACCAATTCTGCTGAGAGGGTTTTCCGGATTCTCTAGTAGCAGTATGAACTCATCTGGGGCGATCCTGGAGAGTTCTTCTGTAGTTGGTAACATGGGACCAACTACTGCAAACATGAATGGATTATATGTAGCTGCAGACACAGAAAGGTATGAGAAGAACTTGGAAACTAGTGGATATGAAGGAAGTAGTGGAGTTAGCAATGGACTGATGGAGTCTCCACTAGTTATGCACTCAGGAAGTGGAAGTGCGATTGGAGAAGTATACATGAGGGGTGGTGAAAAGTTGACAGTTGATTTCTTAGGAGTGGAACCCCCTAATGGACATTCTTCAACTATTGGGAAGAGGAGAAGCTTTCAAGCCAACAATAATGTCTTGGGGTTAGGTTACTCAGCTGCTGCTCACCAAAACTTTCACAATTTACATCCTGACTGGTAAAGAATACAAGCAGAGAGGTTTAAAACAACAAGAGAAACATAAAAGAACTGGACACCCTTGGAAGGAATCATTTGATGCTGACAATAAATCAGAAGACTCACACATTTCAGTTCGACATCTTTTAAATTGTTCTTTGGTTTCTTTGATCTTTCTTTTTCATTACTTGACAATGAACGTTTGGGGGGAATGCTAATTGAGAGGTTTTATCCTTCTATTAATTTGTTCTACTTCTCTCCTCTATTTCCAATCTTTACTAGGATGGACTGTTTTGCAGCAGATACTGATAGGAAATGATCATAGATTCCAAACCTCTCAAGCAAAAGTCCTCTGTAACTGTAACGCCACACCACCAGGACCAATTTGTCATCCATCTATCACATCGTGTTGCCACCATTTTTATCTTTATGTATGTGATAGTAATAGCTGATGACAAACAGTACTTTTCCAAATCATACAATTCACATCACTTCAATCGGCTAGCTTTTCCAGTCAGTCACTTGGAAACAAATAAACAAACAAATGATAAAATCATTTACAGAGAAAAGCGAGCAAGAAACTTTCACCCACCAACGACACACAAACTAAAGCAGTAGTTTTAAGCATTCCACTGCCCCTACAAAACACAGAGCGGCTTCCTCCATTCTAACGAATTACAACCTCTGCTATTGCCTGAAAAATGACACAACACTAAAAATGAAATCCAATCAGTTCGTATATTGACACCCGAAGCAAATTCCTATACGAATGAATACACAATGGCACAACACTCTAAAGCTAACCCTCACCACCTGTTAATAGCATTTGCTCCCCAATAAGGAACAAGGCATTCCTTTCTAAGCTCTTAACAATCCCAGAAGAGTAATATGTTTCTGATGGCCATTTTTCAGGAAAGTGCAAGACCAGTCACATTCAGGTCGGTTGAGGAATATTATCTTGGGTTTGCAATCTGAACCACTCCCTCACGGCATAATTTACACCTTAAACTAACTTCATTCGTCTCTATGAACTTTCTACCTATCTGTTGAGCCATGTTCCATTCCAAACTAATTGGCGAGTGTATCAGGTGTCATCTCCAGGTTGGCTGTGTGATCCCAATTTGCATTTCTTGGCTGAATCCCAAATTGTTGAGAGCCACCAATACTCTCCATCTGGCTTCGAATATCTTCAAGATCCTCATCAACGACAGCCTGACGTTTTCCAATCTCAGAATCAAGACTCAGTTTTAGCATTTCTGAGCTCAAGGCATGGCCCATTGGCATTGAAGTTGCAGAGACCAGAGTTGCATTCACCTTAACATTTTCCCTGAATTTGTTCTTAGATTTGGGAATCTTCGAGAAGAAAATTTCCACAATGTTACCAACACAACCTAGGTTGTAAGGATTGGTCTTTTGATTGTAGTGATACCGGAAATTTTCATATGTTGTCTGCATAAATTGGACATATTAGGAATAGGGGGGGAAAAAAGAAAAATGGTATAGGAAAAAAGGTTGAAAAATGGTAAAGACAAAATAAGAACCTGATTGGTGAAGATTAAGTAAAGATGAAATGTAGTGAGGCCTCCAACAAACCAACCAGATATAAATGTAAAGAGTATGAGAATTCCAGAGGGAGGGGACTTGACAAAAGCCATCCAGATATTGCAATGGTGCCTGTCCATTATCTTCTTGATGTTCACCCAGCAGAAAGCAAAAACATAAATGCAAAGCATGGTTGTGGAGGACACAAACATGAAAAAGATTCTGTAATTTCTCTGCCAACAGTATATCCGTTAGGTGTATGAAAGGTAAAATGGTATACTAAACCAAATGCAACAACAATAAATTAGAAAAACCTTCAGAGGTCAAAGATCCTAAATTTGCATTCTAAGGATAGATAATTAGTACTGGAATGCATGTTATCAATCATTATTAAGTGGAATTAATCTGCAGTTGCACAGTGAAGAATCATCAATAATGATCACCAACAGCTCTGTTGATCGAGATTAAGAAACCACGAATATTTTTCCATACCGACGCCTCTCACAACCTGGAATCTTTATATCAGCTTCTTAGTGACTTTGTAGATTGCAACTTTATGAGAAATGTTTGTTTGCTTGGCTTCACAAATTATCCCACTGTGGCTTATTTACACATTGCACTTACTTAATTACCCATTTTAACTAGTTGGTTGGAGAAAGTTTAACCAAAAAGACACAAAAGCAAAACCACCTGAAATAATTGGAAAGGACTATCAGGTGTATTTATGTTTCTTGCTGCAAACTTTTCCTATCAGATAGATCGTATAACATATAAGAAATTTGATAGCATTTACTTGTAAAAGTTGATAAAGAATAGAAGTATGTCAAAACAAGCTATCTGATGTAACTTGTGAAGAAAATAAAAGTAAATGAGTGTTGGAAGGCCCCTGCTTCATTGCGGGACTTTGGGGTATGATGATGATGATGATGATGAGTGTTGGAAGGCATCTCACATCCTCCAGAACAAGCAGGGAAATTTAGATTGCAAGTAAATGCAGGATAATGAGAAAGTTCTTGAAGCAAAAACACAATTTAGACAAGATTAATCTAACAATGCATAAATGAAAGCAATATCAGTCCATGTTGTACCTTCCCGATACACTGACCCACCCATGGGCAATGATGATCAAAACGTTCGACACAATTGTTACATACGGAGCAGTGAGAGCATCGTGGTGGCCGATACAGCATGCATGTTTGGCAATATTTGACCTTGACTACCACACCATTGATCACAATGTCTTTCACATGTGGTAAACCCTGACCAGGACCACGAACTCCAGGCCAATCTGAACAGACACTTGAGCCATCATCTTCTGGAGGATGATCACTGCGTGGAATAATGCCTGGATCTCTTGCAGATGTAATGAAGAGAAGAAGAACAACCTGAATTCACAAATCCACAACAACATAATCAAATCGAAAAAGGAATGTTGAAGTATTAACAAGGAGGGAAACTTCAGAATTCTCATTTTATTGTGCAAACCATTTTGCCACATCCAAAATTTTTGCTATTAGAAAATGAGCCAGAAAATGAGTTCGTTTCTGCCTTGAACCATTTGCATAGACAATACAAAGAATCACAAAGCAATTTAAGCCTAGCAGCTTTAAGTTAGTGTCTTATTGAATATCTCACTTCACTGGATATCAACATCTTGTTTGCACTAACACCAATAATGCTGTAAGACATTTCTAGGTTAGAAAAAGAGGAACAACTTACATATAATGTGAAGACCACACAGGCAGCTGTAATAAGTTTGCCACCAGGGTCTGGGAATTCATCCACAAGATTTTGAGAAACAAAAACACAGAAAAATATCACTGGAGTGACAATTAGAGACACCGTAAGGAATAGTGACCTCACATCTGGACCAAATATGAGTCTACCCCCAAGGCAGAATATCTGCATCGCCATATAATGTATGAATCAGTTATTTAGCTTGCAATATCACACTTATATTTCATAAATTAAATTCCACTTATGTCTCATCCAACACATATTGTTCACTTGAACATACTATGGGAAAGGTGTTGTAGATTGAAAACTCATTCAATGTATTGAGAAACATGCAGTGAATGTGTCCAAAACTGAAAGGCTAGAGGTTCAGAGAATGTTATGAATATAACATGCACAAACTAATTGCTCCAAGAACACGTTAATCAATTGAGTAACATTAATTAAGATAAACCAACTCGATGATGTTGCAACTCTTGAACATACAATGAGGAATTTTTCTGACCCCAAACTTTTGATTCAATTCTCAAATTGCAGAAACCCTTTTTGCATTCATGTTACCAAGAATTGAGCAATTCAATACAAAACAAAATCCAAGGGAAAAAGTTACGTATTTGGTACCAAAAGAAGTCCAATAAATGAAGACTCTAAGAACTTCGAGCCTAGATGACGGAAAAGAGAAGCTAGCTAAGCAGTAAACGAAACAAGCATAAAGCCAATGAGACAGCACACAAATATGTAGAAGACCTGAACATATAATCATGATAAGGAACGAGATATACATACATGTATGCATATATATAAGGATGGAGAGAGACAGAGAGCAAGAAGATTACGTTGTTGCCTCTCCAAACTTGATAAAGTCGAATGTTAGGTTGATTGTTGTTTGTGGAATATTGATGAGGCATTTGAGTTGCAAACATGTTTTTCCCCTCAATCCCTATTAATTTGGAATGCCTTCCTTCAGAGTCATCTCAAGAGCCACCCCATTTTTCGGGGGGCTGTTATGTCCTTATTTTTGCCCACCAAAAACCCACCACCTGCACTTGCGTCTAAATCTTTCCCACAACAGCCACAATAAATAAACGCAAAATGTTCAAATCCAGGCAAGTTGGCAGAATGCAACAGCATCAATTCATGTAAGCTGCGCCTCTCTGTCTGTCTGTACTCTTTATAAATAAATAATAAGCAAAATTAAAAGATGGAATGTATACAAAAACCTTAAAGATTTAAAAGAAAAGAAAAAAGTAAGCAAAAGGTGATGAATAAGAAAATGCAGAATGATGATGGAAGTAGCAGAAAGATACATACTTTAACCCCTTCAAGCAAATGGTAGGGTTTGGCTCACAGAAAGGAGAGTAAGAGAAGGTTGAAAATGGCAGAAGAGAGGTGGGGGAAGAAAAAAAAAAAAGAAAGAAGCTTTCTTTGATTACTTTCTCATTAGAAATTGGACGGATGTGCATGCACCTGTAGAAGACTAATCGATAATAACATAAACCAAAACAATAAGAAAATAACAAACAAAAAGGAATATCTCTGTCTGCCTGTCTGTCTGTCTAAGCCAAAAAATAAAAGCTCTCTCTTTGGCTTTCTCGTTCATGTTGAGCACAGTTTGATCTTCAAGCCTGTTAGTTAGTTTTGGTAACTAATTCTGTAACTAATCCATTTATGTTATGTTCTTTTTATAAATCCTTTCTAATGGTTTTGATTAACAATGTTGCTTATGAGTTCATTTGTTTCTTTTTTCTTTTACACTCTGTTTCTGACTATATTTACAATTAAATCAGAAACAATAATAGGCATAAGTCCAGTCCAGCGGGGAAAGTAAAATCAAGTCCAGTGATTCCCATCTATAAAGTAAAGCAGATAACAATGAATCAAAAATTTTGATTTTTATAAAAAAGTAGTCATAAAAAGATGAAAAAGCAAAACCAAAGGGGAGGACATGACAGCTCCTGTAAAGAATCTCTTGCCTCTTGGTCTTTTCAGTATGCTCTTTTATGCAAACCATGTGAAAAGAGTGTTTTTTCAAGGAAACACTTCGTATTTTATTTAATCAATTTCATGAAGATTCAAACTTAGACCTCAGACACTCTGCTTAATTAGTTTCTGACAATGAGGTCTGATTTCTATTAGCCAACTACATATAACATTGAATTATACCCACACGATTGTTAGAAAATGCGGAGTCGATATTACAGCGGAAATAAAGTAATTAGAACTAGTAAACCTTTCCCCATGTAAATAAACACAACCAACACCAAAAGAAAAACAGAAGCTAACAAACTTAAGTGCAAGAAACTAAGCGGCAAGAAATAAAACATACATGCAATTTTTACGTGAAAAACTTCCCTCAATGTGAGAAAGGAAAAATCAGAGGACCTAATTCAGTAAAGAAAAAATTCATTATCACCAATCAAGTTACAAATAATTTTTCACCTCTGGATATAACAAAAGTCACCACTCAACTCAAGAGACAACGACGGTTATCAACAAGGTGAAAGAATTAAAAAGTTGAGAATAATATCACCCTTAAAACCTGACAGCAACTTCGACTGTAGATCAAGGCACATTGGAGACCTCCAAATTCAATCTCCACCATTCAGAATGAAGAACAACAAGAGAAAAACCTCTGGTTAAAATTTCAGGCCGATCCGACAAGAAATCACTATCAATTGAAGGTTAGAAAAAGATTGCACAATGTTGGAAAGAATAACAAAAAAATCCACCTAAGCCTCTCTTTTCTCTTTTTCCCTCTCTTTTCTTTTATGGCTGAACCTCTCATATTTTTCTTAACCTATTTACGGTTAAAAACACCCTTATATACTTGGACTCTAGGCTCCACTTAGAAGTGACCCAAACCCAATAAATCTCTCCTTCACAACTAAGTAGAGGATCTGGCCGGTATGGCCATCAAGCAATAATTCTCAAGCTTCTCCTTCGGCAATGCTTTAGTCATCATTTCAGCACCATTATCATCTGAACGAACCTTCTCTAGCTCTAGCAACTTGGAATTCACCACATCTCATATCCAATGATACCTAACATCAATATGCTTCGACCTTGCATGGAAACTAGCATGCTTACCAAGATAAATGGCACTTTAGTTGTCACAAAATAACACATACCAGTCCTGCTTGAAACCAAGCTCAAGAAAAAAGGTTTTCATCCACAACAACTCCTTGCAAGTCTTTGTAGCTACAATAAACTCAGTCTCTGTAATTGACAAAGCAACACATTTCTGCAACCTTGACTATCATGCTATAGCTCTCCCTGTAAACTTGATCATGAAACCTAATGTAGACTTTCGAGAATCAACATCTCCTGGCATATCTGTATCAGTAAAACTAACTAACAAAGGCTTATCACCACCAAAACTAAGACTCAAGTTAGTTGTATCTTTGAGATATCTCATAATCCACTTCACCGCTGACCACGTTTCGTTACGTTAATCAAAATAAAATAACTAGACCTACTACTATAGCAATGGTGAGTCTAGATCGATCCCACAAAGAGTGTATATAAAGTTTATGAAATAAAATTAATCAGTGTTTAGGTTCAACGGGGGTTTTGGATTTTTTAAAGAAGAAAATAAAATAAAACTAACTAATAAAAACAAATTAAAGAAAACATGCAAAAAAAATGATAAAGGTAGGGAATTTGATAGGAACCTGATTCTTTGATTCAATCTCGGCCTACACCTAATTAAGCATATTTAACTAATTTGTTGTTCTTTAATCTCTCCTAGCAACTATTAATCGTGGGTTAACAATTAATCCGAGTTTTCCCTTAGGTTTTATTTAATCAAGATACGATCGTTAATTAAACCTAACCACCGAATAACCTAGGATACGATCTCTAGATTTAATTAGATAGTAGTATTATGAATTAGAAAAATCGATTAATCAAGGTAACAACCACATATAATGCGTCATTTAACCTAGGTCATGTTATCCCTAATGATTATGAATCATTAGTCGCTATGCATGAATTTCTAGCAATGGGTTTGTAATTAACGATTCAATGAACGCATTAAAATCATCATCTCACAGTGCTCAATGGGTTCATACACAAATAACCGAATAATAACGAAAATCTGATTATATATAAAGAAACAACAAATCAATAAAAAATACTTAACTTGGGTCGTAGGCATCGATATTACCTCCAAACCGACATCGGGACGTCTAGCCTTTCATGGGTCTTTTTCAGAAAAGTACGTCAACCCCCATTCCAATCCCTGGTCGAAACCCCCTTTGTTTCAACCTATTTACGCAGCCCTCTGTTCACTGTAGCTTCTCACTGTTCACAGTAGCTTCTGCTCTCACTGTTCCAATGATGGGACAAATAAATCTTGTGGGTTTATTATTCATCGCTACTACTCATGCCTTCAATGCAGCTCCCTATTCTCCAGCTTCTCCAAGTCACAGCCACAGTCGCAGCACAATTGCGTCTATGCCCTTGCTGTGCCTATCTCTTCACCCCCTTTACTGTATCTGATTAGACGAATTAATAAGCTGCCCTCTTAATAGGACGCCCCCTCTTCTCTTTGGAACGTAGCCGCATTGTGTGTTTAACGCACAACGCAGTGCAAAACGCACGTGACTCTTTTGTGACACTACAACTGGACTTGACAATTTAACGTGCTGAGTTCTTTGGCCTAGCACATTAAAACACAGTCGTTCCTTGGTGCTCCTGCCTTGTCCAAATGCTAGCGTTTTCTTCGTGGACTGCTACTGTTTTTGTTTCATTTTAGCTGCTGTGTTATTTTATCTGGCAGCTTCTTTGTTATCTTCTTTTGTGTTTTCTTTCTTGTCTTTTAATTTTCTTCTTCTTGCTCCATGAAAACAAGTAAAAATTAATCTTCAGAAAATGGCTCAAATGAAGTGCTTTCGACTCACTCTAATTTCTTTACTTCCAAATTGTACCTAAAGTCATATATGAATTAAAGTGAATATCTTAAGTATTTTTGTATCATTAATCGCTAAGTGTAAATGATTAAATATATCAACAATTAAGCATATATCAATTTCTCCCACACTTAGCTTTTGACTTATGATCAATCAACATTCATCATCTTCAAAAACTGAGCAATCTAATAGTAGACTCGAAAAATATGTTTAACTAAAATATTTTCACAGGTACACTCAACACTATTCTTGATCATGACAATCTACAACTTTGCATATTATTTCATTTCTCTACCACTAAAATTCACATACAAAATCATTAATCAAAAAAAATTTCAAGGTTGTAATGTGGGCAAAGGTAAGGTGAGATGTATTTGGGTTAAGTAGCATGAAAATCAATAAAGCTAGTGAAACAAAGCAACACTTATCAAAAACTGGATACCGTCAGCTATGACGAATGCAACATTTATATTTGACAATCTCATTCAGCTCTCATACAAAAACCACATGAAGCATATATCAATTCGAAGGAATCACTCATACAATTTATGTCAATGAAATCACAAGAGTGAACCTTTCAAGCTAACCTCTACCTTATATTCAACATGCTCAAATAGCACATTCATTACAACTCTAGGAAGATGCATTAATCATAAACAACTTTTCAACACATATGCAATTGCTCCTTGATACATTTATTTTAAACACTCTCTTTTATCATTCTTTTTTTCTTCTTTCTTTCTTTTTCATTTTTTTGCTTTCCTCTTTTCTTTCTTTTTCATTTTTTTTGCTTTTCTCTTTTCTTTCTTTCTTTTTCTTATAAAAATTAAAATAAATTACATCAACATGTGAATTTCAATGATAAGACATAAAATAACATCCCAATATTATAACCAACCCTCACATATGTACACCCCCACACTTAAAAATTTTGTACATTTACAACTCAACAATCACAAATATTTCGCTAACTTTATGGCTTAAGTAGGACATTTGGTTAGATTTAAAATCATGAAATGTGGTTTATATAAAAAGAAAAGCTAAAGCTCAAAGGGGTTTATCAAGAAAAAAATCATGTCAATATCATAGGTTATTTGGCTAATGTAGGTTATAAAAAACAAAGAATGCCTAATCATATCCATGTTAATGCATGTGATAAAAATATGGTTTCGAATAGAAAATTAATGTAAAATTGGAATGTAAATGTCATGAAGGTCACATATTATCAAAAGGCAATGAGATTGATATGGATGTGTCAGTCAAATAAGGCTCAAAATCTCACCAGTTTTCTCTACCATTAATTACTACTTTTACAAAGATAATGCATTTTGACCAATCACAAGAGCAAAAGTACAAGATAAAGTTGCTATAAAATTATCTGGTCAATCCACACTCTAATCATGATTATATAATCCTAGAAGCAATAGAAAACGAGAAAATGTTTATTTCATTTGTTTTATTCTTTCTCTCATTTTGATTGAAAACTTAACAACAAGTAAAACAAACAAATTCAAAAGCACATATGCATATAAAAAGTAACGCAAAAATATAAAGGAAAAGAAATTTACTTCCCATAGGTTGCCTCTCGAGAAGCGTCTTTGTTTAAAATCACTGGCTCGACTCCTTCTTTCTCCTCATGTGACAAAATTGTAATCTTCAAGTGTCACATGCAGCTCCTCTACGTGAGATAGTTTCGGATAGGGCCTCAGTTGATCATCATCCTCATTCAATGTCTTTCCTATCATTAGATTCTCAATCCTGACTGAGTCCATATACTCTAGAAATATTTTGAACGTCTCTTTATCTTTTTCTTTATCATTCAATTCCTCTAATCTATTATGTAAAGGTAAAGAGTTAGTCTAAAAAATAATCATAGACTCGGTACTTACTTTTGAGCTAAAAGATGTGTCCTTTTTGGCTTCGAGCTCCTTCTCCACTTCTTCGACACAAGCAATTTGTTGAAGGTTAACCTCAAAATTCTCAAGTTGCTCATCACTTTGCAATGTTTTCGCACAAATGTACATTGGGTATACCTCGGGTTGATATGACTGCTCCTCTTCGCTTTGTGATTCTAGACGATTGAGCCTTATTGCCATATGATCTATTTGGTGTTCCATTCTTTGTTGGTTTGCTTTGGTCTCTTGTTAGAATTCTTGCAACTGTTGCTGCATATTTTGTTGTAATTGCTGCATATCCTGTAGAAATTGCAAATTATTAGCAGCAATATTATTAACAAGTTCTTCTAAAGATGCACTTGAATAATGTTGGCTCTTTGGATCTTGGGCGATAGACCATGTGTTGCTTGGAAATTGCCCTCCATCCTTCTGAAATTGTAGAGTATTCTGCTGTATTTGCAAAGTATTAGCTTTCAAAATATTATTCAACTCTTCCAGAGATAGACTGGAGTCGTGATAGAGAGCTTCTAGTCTGTATAAGAATTGTTGTGCGTCCTACAAACTATTATAGAAGTAATTATGATAATTATCCCATCTATAATAAAAATTAGGTTGATCAGTCCAAACATTATTATAGGAATAAGAATATGAGTTATAAAAGAAATTATTTCCGTCCATATCAATTTTTTTTCAAACATGAAACAAAAAATGAAAAGATTACGAAATAACTGAAAAGAAATCAATTACGAATAAATATATACAAAACACCAATTAAATCATAAACAAAAACTAAAACACCGCATTCTCTGACAACGGTGTCAAAATTTGATCGCGCATCGTCATGCTAATCAAAATAAAATAACTAGACCTACTATTATAGCAGTGGTGAGTCTAGGTCGATCCCACAGAAAGTGTATGTAAAGTTTATAAAATGAAATTAATCGATGTTTAGGTTCAACAGGGGTTTTGGATTTTTTTAAAGAAGAAAATAAAATAAAACTAAATAATAAAAACAAATTAAAGAAAACATGCAAAAAAATGATAAAGGTGGAGAATTTGGCAGGGACTAGGTTCTTTAGTTCAATCTCGGCCTACACCCTAATTAAACATATTTCACTAATTTGTTGTTCTTTAACCTCTCCTAGCAACTATTAATCGTTGGTTAACAATTAACTCAAGTTTTACCTTAGATTTTGGTTAATCAAGATATGATTGTTAATTAAACCTAACCACCGAATAACCTAGGATACGATCTCTAGATTTAATTGGACAGTAGCATTACGAATTAGAAAAATCAATTAATCAAGGCAACAACTACATACGATGCGTCATTTAACCTAGGTCATGTTATCCCTAGTGGTTACGCATGAATTTCAACATAACAATTACAGATTATATCAAAATTTTAGCAATAAGTTTGCAATTAACAATTCAGTGAACGCATTAAAATTATCATCTCACAGTATCCAATGGGTTCATACACAAATAACCGAATAATAATGAAAATTCGATTATCCATACACAATATCTAAATCAATTAACATAAGATAATACAATCAATTCCAAATGAGAGAAAAAAACAACAAAACAATAAAAAATACTTAACCCGAGTCATCGGGATATTACCTCCGAATTGATGTCGGTACATCTAGCCTTTCATGAGTCTTTCCCGAAAAAATACTTCAGCCCCTATTCCAATCCCTAGTCGAAACCCCCTTTGTTTCAGCCCATTTACATAGCCCTCTCTTGACTGTAGCTTTCTCACTGTTCATTGTAGCTTCTGCTCCCACTGTTCAATGATGGGACGAGTAAACTTTGCGGGTTTATTATCCCTCGCTATTGCTCACGCCTTCAATGTAGCTCCCTATTCTCCAGCTTCTCCAAGCCGCAACTACATCATCAAGCCGTCAGTCGCAGTACACCTGCGCCCACGCCCTTGCTGCACCTATCTCTTCACCCCCCTCACTGTATTTGATTAGATGAATTAATAAGCTGCCCTCTTAATAGAACACCCCCTCTTCTCTTTGGAACGCATACTCATTGTGCACACAAGCAGCGCATAACACACAATGTCTGCGTTGTGCGAAGGTGTTGGCTACGTTTTGTGCATAACGCACAATGTCTGTGTTGTGTGAAGGCGTTGCCTACGTTTTGCGCATAACGCACAATGTCTGTGTTGTTCGTAGGCATTGCGTGCATTTTGCGCAATGTCTGTGGCACTGCAGTTGGACTTGACAATTTAACGTGTTGAGTTCTTTGACCTAGCACACTAAAACGCAATCGTTCCTTGGTTCTCCTACCTTGTCCAATTGCTTGCATTTTCTTTATGGACTGCTACCGTTTTTGTTTCATTTCAGCTGCTGTGTTATTTTAATTGGCAGCTTCTTTGTTGTCTTCCTTTGTGTTTTCTTAATTGTCTTTTAATTTTCTTCTTCTTGCTCCATAAAGACAAGTAAAAATTAATCTTCAAAAAATGACCCAATTGTAGTGCTTTCGACTCACTTTAATTTCTCTGCTTCCAAATTGTACCTAAAATCATATATGAATTAAAGTGAGTATCTTAAGCATTTTCGTATCATTAATCGTTAAGTGTAAATGATTAAATATATCAACAATTAAATACATATAAACTACATTCCAATGCTCTTTACCTGGATTAGAGAGAAAACGATTCACTATATCAATTGCATGAGCAATGTTTGGCCTGGTACACACCATGGCATACATCAAACTGTTAACTGCTGAGGCATATGGAACTTTCTTTATCTCTTCCTTATCTTTGTCTGTAGAAGGATATTGGTTGACACACAACCTAAAATGATGAACAAGTGGGCTAGCAATAGGTTTAGCTAGCAGTCATACTAAACCTTTGAAGTACCTTCTTTATGTACTTCTATTGAGAAGTACAGTTTCCTAGCATCCCTGCAACGAGTAATTCTCATGCTTAAAATTTGCTTGGCATGACCCAAGCCTTTCATGGCAAAAGACTTACTTAGCTGCTTCTTCAGCTCAGCAATCACAGAAGCATTCCTGCCCATAATCAACATATCATTTATATAAAATAACAATATAATAAAATCATCGTCAGAAAATCTATGTACAAACACACAGTGATCTCTAGAATTCTTCTTGTAGTCTTGCTCTCCCATAACTGATTGAAACTTCTTATACCACTGCCTAGGAGCTTGCTTCAACCCATACAAGCTCTTCTTCAATTTGCACATAAAGTCTTCTTTTCCTTTCACCTTGAAGCCCTCAGGTTGTTCCATGTAAATCTCCTCCTCCAAGTCACCATGAAAAAAGGCTGTCTTCACATCTATCTGCTCAATCTCCATATCAAGACTAGCAACAAAACCAAGAACTGTTCGGATAGAAGAAATTTTACAACAAGAGAATAGATGACGTCAAAGTCAATACCCTTCTTTTGACCAAATCCTTTAACAACCAATCTGGCCTTATACCGCGGCTTCAAACTATCCTCTTCAGCTTTGATTCTGAACACCCATTTATTCTTCAAAGCTCTCATGCCCTTAGGCAACTTCACCAACTCATAGGTGAGATTTTCATGCAAAGATTTCATCCCATCTTACATAACTTTAATCCAATGATCCTTATGCTCATCTTCAATGAATTTCTCATAACATTCATGTTCTCCCCCATCAGTGAGTAACACTCAATCCTCAAGTGAGTAATGGAAAGAAGAAACATGTTGTCTAGTAGACCTCCTAAGTGCAACAGCTGGCTCATCTACAACTTCGGGAACATGAACATCTACCTCATCAACAACGGCATCACCATCAGCATTTTCAACATCAACGTGCTGATTAGGAACTTGATTATGGACATCATCATGATCATCAAGTCCAACAACATCATGAGCACCAATCTGAGGAATAGGATCAAGATCAATCAGGCTACTAGAACTATAATGCCCTGGTTTCTTTACCTTGTCAATATCTTCAATGGTTTGATCCTGCATGAAGATAACATCACGGTTTCTCACAAGTTTCTTCTCAATAGGGTCATACAGCCTATAACCAAACTCATCAAGGCCATAACTAATGAAGATGCACTGCATCGTCTTGGCATCCAACTTAGACCTCTTATCTTTAGGCATATGCACAAAAGCTTTGCATCCAAACACTCTCAAGTAGTCATAGGAAATGTCCTTGCCATACCACACCCTGTTTGGAACGTCACCCTGCAAACCAGTAGTGGGAGACAAATTAATAATATGTGCAGCTGCTAATACAGCCTCACCCCAAAATGAATCAGGCAACTTAGCTTCAGAAAGCATGGATATGACTCTCTCCATCGAGGTCCTGTCCATCCTTTCTGCCAAGTCGTTAAGTTAAGGAGTCTTTGGAGGAGTCTTTTGGTGTCTAATACCCATCTGTCTGCAATATTCATCAAACGACCCATAGTATTTACCACCATTGTCAGTGCAAATGCATTTCAACTTCTTTCCAGTCTCTCTCTCAGTAGAAGCTTGAAATTGCTTAAAGACCCCCAACATTTAGTCTTTAGTCTTCAAGACATGGACCTAAAATTTCCTAGAACAGTCATCAATAAAGGAAACAAAATACAATGCACCCCTCAAAGTCCTTGTCTTCATAGGACCACACAAATCTGAATGCACCAACTCAAGCAACTCATTCTTTCTTAAAGGAGGATTAGTCTTAAAAGAAACTCTGTGTTGTTTTCCAGCCAAACAGTGCTCGCACTACTCCAGTTTAGCACCTTTCAAATCTGATAAGAGATTCTTCTTGGCCAACACATTCAATCCCTTCTCACTAATGTGGCTAAGTCTCCTCTGCTATAACATTGAAGAGTCATTCTCAACTGTATTCACCCTGTCAGTACATACTTAAGCTGTTGTCCAGTATAAACCAGAGCGCTTTCTACCACGAGCCACCACCAAGGAACCTTTAGTGAGCTTCCACATACCACCATCATTGGTACTTACATGACCCTCATCATCAAGATTACCAACAGATATTAAGTGCAAACAAACATCAGGTGCATGTTTAACATTGTTTAAAACAAGTTTAGTTCCCATACTTGTTTCCAATACAATTATCCCAATGCCAACCACTTTAGAGATAGTTTCATTCTCCATATTCAATACCTCATAGTCACCTGGAGTATAAGATGAGAAAAAATCATTCCTTGATATAACATGAGAACAAGTACCAGTATCTACAACCTAGCTTGATTCATCACAAACAACCCCAATTAGGCTCCCATCAAAAACTGTCACAAGGTCTTCTTTAGTGGCAATAGCAACACAATTCTCATTGTCATTATCTTTCTTTTCTTCCTTGTCTCTGTTGCCTTTCTTCTTTTTCTTAACTTCCAACAGTTTTTCTGCAAGTGCTCTTTCTTATCACAGTAAAAGTACTTAACACCTTTGTATCTGCCTTTGGATTTACTTCGACTTTGCTCTCTATTTTGAGAACCCCAGTTGTTATTTCTCCCTCTAAAGGTAGTCACCAAGACATCTGTCGAAGAGGAACCCTAAGATTTTCTTCTCATTTCTTCATTCAATACACTGCTCTTGGCAAGATTCATAGAGATAACAACATCCAGAGCAGAATTTAACAATGAAGATCTAAAAGTTTCCCAAGAGTCTAGTAAAGAGCCAAAAAGAAACAAACCTTGTATTTCTTCATCGAATCTAATTCCCATTGCTGACAACTAATTCATAATTCCCTATAAGTTATTCAAGTGATTTGTCATAGGAGTCTCATCACTATATTTCAAAGCTAACATCTACTTTATTAAGAACATCTTGTTGTTCCTAGTCTTTCGAGCATATAGCTTCTCAAGTTGCTCCCACAAGTTCCGAGCATGTGTCTCATCAAAAATATGATTCAACACATTGTCGTCAACCCACTATCTGATAAAATCACACACCTGTCTATGCATCAGATTCCATTCTTCATACGATTTATCATTAGGCTTTTCAGTGGCAAATACTAGTAAGTGAACATTCTTCACATAAAGTAGATCCTTCATCTTGCCATTTCAAAGAGCATAATTGGTGCAATTTAAAGTAACCATCCTGCTAATGTTGAAAACTTCCATTATTCACCACAACCACTAATATTCTGAACCAAAAAAGCTCTGATATCACTTGTTAGAAAAGTAGGAGTCGGTCAAGCAACAGAAACAAAGTAACAAAAACCAATAAACCTTTCTTTGTGTGAACAAACACAACTAACACTAAAAGAAAAATAACAACCAACAAATTCACAAGTGTAAGAAACTAAGCAGCAAGAAATAAAGTACACAGGCAATCCCTCAATGTGAGAAAGGAAAAATTATGGGACCTAGTCCAGTAAAGAAAAACTCCGCTATTACTAATCAAGTTACAAAGAGTTTTTTACTTCTAGATATAACTAAAGTTACCACTCAACTCAAAAGACAATAACAGTCATCAACAAGATGAAAGAATCAAAGAGTTGAGAATAATATTACCCTTAGAATCTGACAACAACTTCGACTGAAGATCATGACATCTTGAAGATCTCTAAATCCAATCTTTACCTTTCAGAATGAAGAACAGCGAGAGAGGAATCTATGGGTAAAATTTTAGGCCGATCTGAAAAGAAATCACTATGCAATCGAAGGTTAAAAGAAGACTATGCAATGTTAGAAAGAATAAAGAAAATTCCCACCTAAGCCTTTCTTTTCTCTTTTCCCTCTCTTTTCTCTTACGGCTGAATCTTTCCAATTTTTCTTAACCTATTTATGGTTTAAAACATCCTTTTATACTTGGACTTTGGGTTCCACCCTTCTGACAATGAAGTCTGTTTCCATTGAATTATACCCACAGGACAGCTACCTTATGTTTCAGAAACTGTCTGTGATGCCAGAAGTTAATATCTTCATGACATCAATGTACTTACGGACTTCCAAGTTCAAGTTTGACAATTTTGTCACAGCTTAGATTGATCATCACAAACCAAAGTAGATCCTGCCCAGAAGATTTTCAAGAACAGAATTAGATTCTCACAGAAAAAGAAAAAGAACAGAATAAATTCTTAGACGCCTTTTTTCTACAAGCACGTAATGATTCTGCACAGACTAAATACCATCAAGTTTCTATTCTAGACCAAAATGCAGCAATTCTCTACTGAAACTGGAAGTTCCTGTGTTCGAGGATGCGTCATTCTGAGTTAACTATTCTGGTTCTCAATCTTCCTGCTACAGTGACTGTCTCGGAATTGAATATTTTTTTCTCCTACTGTGGCTTTGCTGAGAAGATAGACCTTCTCAAGTATTGAATTTTTAACAAACCTTTCAGCTAATTTTTGCCAGTCTATGTTTTGGAATAGTTGTTATTGTTTGGTAATTGGTATGTTGCAGAAACAAAGACCAATCCCAGTCTGCTTTAGTAACTTTCAGACAGCCATATGCTTTTCGGACTGCTCTTCTACTGAATGTAAGGAACTAGAACGGAACCAAAATGATGATGTGATAGTATGTCGTAGTTTCTAATCACAGTGATTTCAATGTTTCTATTCCTTTTTCTTTTTTCGGATTTTGTTGTCTCCCAATTTGAAGTTTCAATTTCGCTTGTCTTGGATTCGTGAACTTCTTAATTCAAATCTAATTTGGTTGGTAAATATTTTACATGGATTCTGCTGACTAATCTTGCTTGACGTCCTCTATTTTCTCTGCTTCTTGCAAAATTCTGAAGCCAAAAGACTATAGTCATGATGAGTAAATTGAAGAACTGTTTTTATCACTTGTTTGCAGGACTGTGTCGTGGCTGGCAAGCAGATTCGCATTCTATCCGCAAAAGATATGGTGACTCTATCGTAATTTTTATTGTTCATTCAAGCTTATTTCGTAGTTGCCCCAACAACCTTTTCATGTCAACTAATAGTTAGACAGAGTTCACCTAATTCTAAGTGCAGCTTCTGTATAACTAAGCATAGGAAGATATCAAGTTGAGATGAGATTTGTTTTGATTCTTCAATGAGCACAAATTTGACAGATGAAACATCATAAACTTAATGTTCCGATATCAAGTTCAGCAGGAAGAAAAAATGCAGTTAATTGTACATATTATCAATAATATTGGTAATTTGTTAAGCAAGTTCGTCAAGGTTCCACAAGCTGGATTAGATCAATACATGTCAATGGCAGATCAGTTTCATTAATACATGACAATGGCAGATCAGTTAAATTCAGTTCGACCATGCATAACGACTACCCTCGTTTAACAGAACCATGAGACGAACATCATTGGTCTAGCAGCTGTGCAAGGAGGGGCAAGGCGAGATGTGCCTTCAGAGGAGTATGGAATGCAGAAGATGGTCATAGATGTGAGAGAAGGTAATTGCAAGCTCGCAGAGACAGGGGAAGTGCCGGTGGACAGAACAGAACTGGGAGTTGCAGAACGGATGGGTACCTCAATCGAGAACAGTGAGTACGTCACCACTGGTGTTGCATGGTTATCTGTTGTACGTGACAAGACCTCCAAGTACATCTCCAACCTGGGAACTAGGAAAAAGGATGACCCTAACTCTAGGAAGCAGAAGTAGTGATGATAAATGGATTGAACATGGACTCTCCATTTCTTAGTAAGCTTTCACAGGTTTGTAACATCAAATATGCAGAGACATAAGGTTTGAGTGTGACTACTTCTATACCTTAAATTCCAGTTCAAACTGTCTACAAAAGCGGAAGCTCTAGAAGCACTAGGACAAGAATTTAGACCGCAACTCCAAAGTTCGATATTACTCTTGACTATATGTACATTATATCCCAAAAATTGTACACGTATGACTTTTTATCAGCTAACAATCAAAGCTTCGAATAGACGCTGAAGGACCATAACAACCTGTTGACTTGCTGACCGAGGCGAGTCAGTCTACTAAGAACGTACCTCTTACTTACTTGCTATTATAGGCTGTGATACTAGTTTATGATCTAAAGGAGATATCAGGAGAGAATTGAGTGAGCAACAGGGATGAAGGGTAGTGAAGCAGAATGGACGTCCCTGGAATTGACACTTATGTCGTGTAGACATCTGAAAGCCTTCAAATTTTTTCAGAAGCTATCGGTGTATGCTGTTGTCTCCATTTACAATGATGAACTGAAGAAGAAAGAACAGCGTCACAAGACGGCAGTTGATAGAGAAGGTGGTGGAAGCCCCGAGTGGAACGATTCCACCATGCACTTCGATCTCAAAACCGTCTCATCCTCTTCATCATCACTTCCTTCTCATCATCTCTACCTCAGATTCGATCTGTGTTGCGAAGGTGTCGTGTTTGGTAAGAGGACTATCGGGCAAGTTTGTGTTCCGCTCAAGGATCTGATTAAGGAGTCGAGTGGCACAGGCTTAACAAGGTCAGTGAGCTATCAGGTCCGAAGCAGTGACAGAAGGCCTAATGGAGTCCTGAGTTTCTCCTACAAGGTTCACCGGAATAACACTGATCCCGGAGACAAGATAACTGATTCTCCGGTTGTGCCTAGAGGAATTCCACCTTCAGGTCATAACAATCAATCGGTCGATCATCAGCTTGATGTAGAAAAGATACAAAATGTTGAGTCACCTTATAAGCGTCGAACAAACTTGTATCCTTCTCTCCATGACATCTACATCACTCCTCCATCAAGAACTTGTATTCCTGGCACCGATGAAGTGATGACTTATCCGGAGTTTTATCATTATCATCACCAAATTCCGACACAGGAAGCAATCGGTATGTTTTGTGTGCCAGCATCTTCTGTATCAGGGTATGGTCATGGGGTGTATAAGAATAATTACCATCCACATCCATTGACGGAGAATAATTGTGGCACGGCGCCATTTCTGCAAATTGTTCCTGAGACTTACCAGTGCAGAACGGAGTCGATAGGGCATGGTAACGGTCAAAGTGGTCCTGGGGGTTGGGCGAATTAGTAGTGTCCATATGTTTAGCTAAGTTAGTTGGCAAGGAATAGACATGTACGGTGGAGGGTAGTTGTTGGCAATTGCATTCATAAATGTATTCCTACGTTTTATCATATCGCGTACTCAAGTTGCTTAACATAAATACAGATTTCTGAACCTCTCGTTTATTTTTCAGAAACTTTCAAGGCTCCTAAAGTCCGAACTTGGCCGGGCCGTCGCCACTCCCAATAAACAGCTTATACATGTTACAATGAAACATGAACCCTACACAGTATCGATTTGATTGATCCTGTGATGACAAAATGAAATGTTTGATGTCAAATACAAGACAAATACGCCAAGATCGTGGTCATTGCCTCATTGGTCGATCACCTACTCCACCCCGCCAAGCACGACCCGCGTAATAACTGTGAAAAATGCAAGTCAACTGGAGTCTTGTCAAGTAGGTCCATTTGTACATAAAATCAAATCTGACCCATACTTTAGAACTTTGACTGATTCCAATCAAATTAGCTAGTGTTTTGTACTAAGAATATGTCTCAGGCTGATGTAATTAAGATGACAGATTGTTAAAAGTAGCTCAAGACCTTCGATGAAAAGTGGAACATTGATGCTCAAGATTTTTGTGGGTCGTTGATGACATCTGCTGGGATGCTAACGAAATGGAATAAAACTGACTTTGGAACATCTTTCACCGTAAAAAGCTATTGTTGGCAAGATTTAATGGTATCCAAAAAGCTATGGAAACCCGCGACTCTGCTACTTTGGGGGAGTTAGAAGTGTTTCTCCGCTCTGAAATGGAGAAAGTTTTATGTGAAGAGGAGCTATTTTAGCATTAACAGGCTCGGTGTCAATGGACTTCGAATGGCGATCAAAATACTAGATTTTACCATGCCGTAACTATGGGAAAGAGAAGACAAGTCAGAATTCATTCCCTCAAGGATGACGAAGGAAATATGATTTCTGATCCGTCTGCTCTTACCAGGATGGTAAAAACATTCTTTGAACACCTTTATACCCATGAGGGCCAAGGAACTACAGACTTTAGGATGGGAGGAGTTTTTCTGGTGCTGTCTAGCCAAGCTAAGGAGCAGCTTGGCTACCCGATCCAAGCTGAAGAAGTGACAGATGCTGTGTTTGCGATAGATCCTAATTAACAAGGCCCCTGGCTTCAACGGTCCATGTGCTTTTCTTCCACAAATAGTGGGATACTGTTGGGCCTTCACTGGTGCACTCGTAGGCCCTATGGTCCGTTATAGGGTGACACAGGGAATACTCAAGGAAACTATGACCTGGTTAAGTCTCACTAGCTTAACGCTTCCTTCTAAACTACTCACTGGTTGAAGACATCGACTCACCAAAGTCGGATTGGAAATGTGTATCACTACGTAGCTGTTCCAGTTATCGG
>JANVCQ010000003.1:7589662-7610124 GCA_025531925.1 Erythroxylum plowmanianum | reverse complement strand
TAATAATTTTATTTTTATTATTGATTTTATAATTTCTCTATTATGTATTCAGATCGTTTAGTAAGAAGAGAACATATAATCCAATCGATATTGATTGTATTGAACATACTGATTTTTTGATCGAAGAAGAAGAACCATCGCCTGATCTTGATTATGATGAACTTGAAAAGACGATTTATAAAGAAAATGCATTTGTCACAACGAATGAATTAAGAACATCTACTGATGGTCAGTTCATATGTTATTTTGATCATATTTAAGTTAAAATTATACTGTGTTACAAGTTTACAATTGAGAATAATTTCATACATTATTAATCTGTAATTTATTTTAATGCAGTAGAAAAAGTTGATGCAAATACTTTAGATAAAAGTGTAGTTTACGAATCTTTTAAATAGCATTGGAGAATTTGAAACTTTTGACGATGACGAGACATAACCTCCTTTAAAAATACAATTTTGATTTTTATTGTTATTTTGATATTTATATTAGACTCATATTTATTTATTATTAATTCATTATATAATAATAGACATTGGTGTATTTTTGTTTCAATAAAATATTTTATTTTTACTTATTTTTATAACTTTTATTTCTTATTTATTATATACCTGTTTTATATCGGTTCTCTATCGATTGAACCTCTAAACCTTAAATCTTTCATTCGACCGGTTCGATGTCCGATTCGGTTTTTAAAACATTGCTAATTTCAACTGGAAGCTTAAAAGTATCAAACTATTAGTTGAATCGAGTTTGACTTTACAAAGGTGGAAATGAACTTGGCTTCTGAGGCCCGAGCTACACTAATTGAGGTTACTTTTAAGTTTTGATTATGTTCAATCTGGACCTTTCTTTTTCAACTTAGTAAAATGAGCTGAAGTTGAGCATGGATGCCATTTTCTTGAATCTGAACAAGAGTTTGAACTTTGAACATGTCCAAGTTGGGCTTTATTTTATAAGCCTATTTGATAAATGAAACACGTGTATAAAGAAGCCGCAAGGGTGGAAGCTTCTTGTGTTGTTACCGAACAATTGAGATTTAGGAAGACAATTGACTAAAACACAACATCAATATAATGTATCCTTTGAATCTTTTACATGCATCTTTTGAAAAACACGCATAACATGTAAGCCATTTACATTTCATATTTTGACTATGTTATTAACTTCAAATTGGGCATGATGAAAATGCCAACAATGTCTCAAAACGCGGCCAAGAAGAAGTCCAATTGTAACAAATGTAGTTAAATTTAATTTTGTATAAGTGGGTAGGCTAAAGGCTTGGTCTAAGTGGAGAGGGGCCACATGCATATCCACATTTGGACCGCCTTTCCATAGTTATATGCATACCCACATTTGAACTTTTACTCACTACCAACAATATTAAGAAATTATTGAAGTGAAAAGCTAATGGGTATTGGTTCATTTGAGTTTTCTTTTTTAAACATACTTGAAAGAAGAAGAAATCATTGAGTCATTAATTAAAGTAATTTAGATATTCTTAAGAAAAATGAGTCAATGTCCAGATGTAGTGCGGTTGCTGTAACAGATGTGAGAAGGAAGTTGGTTGAATAATCTATAAAAGAAATGTTTCTATTTATATATAGCCTACAATATCAACACCTAACAAAAATTCATATAAAGCATTTAAGAAAATTTCATAGTATGCAATCTTATCATATGTACGTAAGGGCAGATAGGGCACCTATCCCGGGCCCACTCTTATGAAGAATAAAATAAAGTTCACTCTTAAATTTCGTAAAAAATAAAATTAGACAAAATATAGCTCATTTTTAATCTCATAAAGAGCAAAATAAGACAAAGGAGGGTTCACTCTTAACTCTTCTAAAAAATAAAATAAGGTAAAATAGGATTCATTCTTAACTCTCGCAAGGACCCCTCTTTTTACTTTGTCCATGGCTTGTAAAACGTTAAAACTATCCGTACATATGTATATATGTGTAGGCTTATCGAATACGCGTAAGCAATTGACTTAAATCATTATTAGTTTTTTTCCTCATATCATATTCGATGTGATTATTAAGATTTGGCATACAATTATAGAGAAACTAAGTTTCCAACACAATAAGCAACTTGGTAGAACATACAATCCTATTGATATCAACAGCTAAAATTTCCAGTTTATCACTAAAACACGACTTTCTATTACACTTGACATTATAAGAAGAGCAAAAAATAATACACTTTTAAGGGAAGGACTTGAAAAGGGAAGAAAGAAAGAAAAAAAAAAGAATAAAGAGTGAATTGAATGCTCTTGAAATAAATGACCAACCAACTCTATATACTTAGCATGTTAGTTTGGTCAGAATTCGCCGTAGTTTCTTCTTTTTGGAGCCCATTGCTACATACATGGAATAGAGGAATAGTAGTCTGAATGATCATCATCTTCTCTATATACTAATATCTTCAATCTTTCAAATCTGCTGCTTAAAAGTTCTCTTTGTGGAAATCAAACTTAGTGGGGGTCTTGTGGGAGAAATCTGAAGCTAGTTGCCTTAGCTCCTTCGTTAGTGCTGGTGCCCCACAGTAGAAAACTCCTGGAATATAGGCATAACATGCACGAAAAGTTAGCTACACGTGTTATGAAGGACAGCTGATTGCAACTAATGACTTTGGCTAGTGGATAGAGTAGGTGAAACCCACCAATTTTAGACTCGGGATGGTGGAGAGCAATTTTCTTGTAGACTTGTCTCCAGTTAGGCTTGGCGAAATGGGACTTCACCCTCGTGCCTGAAACCACGTCCACACCGTTCTTTGCGTGGTGAAGAGACTGAAGCATTGCTATGAGAGCTGACCTGGCGTCACCTTCTTCGTAGACACTTGTGCAGTAGTTGTGGAGCTCTATCACCTCCTTATCGTCCATTTCTGCAACTTCGTTCATTATCCCTTTGAACCACTCGAATGACCCTTGTTCTCTTGTCACCCAGTAGAAGTACGCTTTCCTTGTCTTGAAGTTCTTGTTCTTATGGCTACTGCCACTCCTAGGAGTAGTAGAAACACCATAGCTCCCATTCTCTAAGGATTGTATGGATCGATCATCCGATTCTTCCTTGTTCATCATGTTGTTGATGATGTCCTTGACTATGCTGATCATGGGTGTGGCTCCAATCCCCAATCCTACCAGTAGGACCACATCATATTTCTTGTAATCTTGTGCTGGTGCCCCATATGGACCGTCGATCATTATCTTGGGAAAGCTGCACGCATGCCAATCATTACTCGTCTCGTTTATCAGAAACAATACACATAAAAGAATTCAGTGCTTAACACCCGACATCACGATCACATTACCTTGGATTATTTCCCCCTTGCATGTGATCAGCTCTGAGTAGTCCACTTTTCCCAGCAGGTGGAGGTTGACATACCTGTGATTGAACCATTAAAATTGAGAAACTTATATATGATCTGTAACTTGATCAGGACAAGTGCATGTTATGTCATGTCAAACCTCGGAGAAAACAGTTTTAAGCTGTCGCGTCCAATCACCTAATGTTCGAATGTGGACACTGAGGTAATCGTCTCCTGGTGCTGAGGTAATAGAAAACGGATGCCTGTTCATGTTATAGACGTACCAATTAGTCACAGTAATGTTAGACCTCAGACGGCTCATATAACAGTTAAAATACGTATGTTCAATGAAGTGCGTACCACTCGAAGGGCGAAACTGCAGCACAATTGACAAACATGTACTGCCCGCTCTTGTACTTGAAACCCTGAGGCTTTGACATGTGCAATGCAAGAACATTTCCTGGGTACACAGCAACCTGAAGTATTTATGGACACACAATACTCATTAGATGTATGAAGATCAATCAACCCAGTAGTAAAAAACCGTATTTGTATTCTTCAAGTTTTATCAATTACCTTGAGAATCTTAACAGGCTTGATGCTTGATCTAAAAGCCCTGATCGACCTCTCGCATGCATAAAGGGCAATGGGCACTGCCAGATACATCCATGTCTGCAGAGAATTTTGCATCAGCAAAATGTAACAGAAGCAAAAAGGAGTAAGTATGGAAGTGAGAGACAAGCCTCACCGTTTTGTTATACCATTGCTTGGTGAGGTAGAGCTTGATGCCATGGACAATGAGGAGAGCGTAGACGATGACAAAGAGATGGTGTGAGTACCAGAAGGCATTAAAGCCGGTGAGTTTCTTGAGTGGTTTGGGGAGGTTGAGCTTATTACGCCTGAACCAAGGTGTGGCTAATGTGAATGCTATTGCCATTAGCACCACCATTATGATTCCAGTGACCCCCTCCACTCCCTTCACGAACCACCAGTAGTTTGAAGGTTGTTCTTCCCCAAAGTAAGGCTTCATAGGTTCGTATTCCTCTTCTGTTGCGTGAAGCAGTCGAGGGAAGTCGCATGTTAAATGCGCTCCTGCATGTAGTCCTACACCAATGGCAATTCCAACTGCAATCACCTGAACTTGCCATATGATACTCATATTAGTTTCTATCGTCCAAAATAAACTTATGAACAAAACATAAGATCAATCCGTACCTTGTGGAAATTTAGATTGTCATCGAAAGGCACAGCTACGCCCAACCTGGTCTTGTTTCTGAGCCAAGTAATGGTATTCCTACAGACTGGGAATAAAATCAAGGCCATATTGAACTTAAGAGTCTCTGCTCCTCCTTTAGCAACACAAACACAATAGCCCATTACTTCGTAAGCAGCTTTATTATGGTACTGCACGAACTTGTAAGTAAACAAGCCTGCTACAATTCCCATCCACAGCATCATAACCCACACTCTCTGCCAATTATCCATCAGAAAGTATTTCATACTCTGGTACCATCTCCTCAATGGATTGTTCTCCTGCGTTGGCTTTAACTTCTGGCTCAACAGTTGACTCAGAACTCTACTATCTCCAATCCTCACCGATTGGTTTGGTGCTTGTAACAGAAGAGTTTCCAGGTTGTATATCTGTTCATCAAAAGCAGTCAGGAACAGAGTCAATCTTTTTCTTGCTTTTTTATTACTATAAATCTGTATAAGACAATTACCATTATGTATCCAGCATTATCTGGGTCTAATTCTTCCATAATAAGTGCTGCATACTCCTTGGCCTGTTTCTGAATGTTGGAAAGCTTGTTCGCTGAAGCACTTAAACTGATAATCTGAGAAGTATATGACTCTGTCAGTTTTAGTTCTGAAAGAGTTTAATTAATTGACTTGTAAAATAAATGGTTTGAAGGAGCAAGCCCGATCAGATTAAACTATTCACTTGTTCTAAACTATACCAACCTCACTGACTTCTTCTTCAGTGATTCTTCCGTCAGCGTCTCTGTCGACCCTGCATGGATATTATCGACTACTTAAATTATTGATTATTTTCCAGAAAGCAACGTTTCGATACTTACAAATATATGTCATTTAATTATGTCAAAGAAGACCAAGATTAAAAATAATCAAAGTTATGTATTTACATGCTGAAGAAGGTTTGAAGCCTGGAGTCGAAGCTCTCGTCGGATATTTGATCCCAGAACTGTTTAAGCTGAGCCTTGTTGATGGAATCACCGGTTATGTTATTTCTACGAGCTAGTGCACGAAATAGTTCTCCCGCAAATTCCTTTGATTCCTTATTCATCCCTGTAATTCATATCATATATAAACATTAAAAATCGAGAAATAAGGTAGGAATAACTCTCAATGTATCAGGATTCAGCGAGTGCGTGCCTATGCATTCGCCGAACAAGGATGAGGGTAGGAGGCCTGTAGAAGAAGCAGTAAGGTTTTGGAAGCGTTTCTCGACTGCCGCCCATCCATTTCCGGAAGTAGTGGAGGCGATGAATTTGAGACCCTTCAAGGCGTGGGCGGCGGCTGACTTAGTCCTATCGAAACGTCTGGCAGCAGAAGAGTGCCTTCTCGACAGGTTTTGAGTAAAACGTTGAGACACCTGTCTGAGATGGGACGAAGTGGTCCGAAAGAACGAAGAAGCAGAAGGCTTTCGCTCCAAAGTCTTCTTAGCCAGCAAAGCCAGCTCAGGATCCTCATGCCCAGTTGTCTGAACGCTGTGAACCGCCACGGAATCATCCCGAATGTCCAGAGTAATCTCTACATAGGACGAGGCATCGTCGTCGTCGTCGTCGTCGTTGTTGGTGGTGTTGGTGTTGGTGTTGACGCTGCTGACAACGTTGTCACTGAACCTGGCGCTCTTCTTGGAAGATCGTTTCTTGTAGGAAGTGCCTCCTCCTCCTCCTCCTCCACCTCCGATAACTAATGGTCCACTAAACGCTGTCCGGTCACTTGCTACGCTTTCTGTGTCCGAATTACTATCAAAATGATGATGCACTCCTCTCCCCTCCTCCATGTTTCTGATGTTGAAGCTAATCCAGTGATGTTAAACAACTTGAAAAGGTATATGTCGAAGTTTAGTTGTAGGGAGACTCAGAATCAGAATCAGAACCAGAACCAGAACCAGTGGAGAAGCGAAGACCAAGTATGGAAATTGTACAGACCGATTTTGATGTAGATATATATAACATGTGGTGGATGGTAGGTTTCCTTTGAACTTTCAATAAAATTCAACGGAATACTATAATATTATATTGTATATCAGGCGTTACCCAAGTCACCTGTCATCGTCTCAAAGTCTATAATTTACTTTTGTTTCGTAATAGAATTCTCTCCCGTTGGAATCTTCATCGAAGCTATGGTATGAAATGAAGGGTTAATGGAGTAGATAGCGGTCAAAACTGACCTTCAAAATTTGTATTTGTGTTTCTTTTTACGATTTTCTACTTAAGTACACGTCCGTCTTTCTCTTCTGTTCTGTTCATGACCGATAGCTCATAGATATTGACTTACTGTAAATGATGAACTCTTATATCTATTTTTAAAAGGATTAATATTGGAATAAAAATCTAGATTGAAGCCCGAGTTCTTTCGGAGATGGGATCCTCTGTCCAATATTACCCTGTCTTATTCTGTCTCATGAAATCTCAGTCATTTATTTTGCGGGATTCATGCAGGATCCACGCGAAACCTACATAAATAAATGGCTGAGATTCAGTGGACAGAATAAGACAGGGTAATATTGAACAGAAGATCTGGACTCATTCCTTCGTGGTTACATATTCGAGTCACGGAAATAGTCTTTTCATAAAAAATATAAGAAAAAATTACATACATCGATCATCTCTCTCCGACTTTCTTAAAATGAAGAGCTTTGTATACAGACGTTGTTCACTTTTTATAATGTAGGACACTGAGAGTGAGATTCTTCAAGATACCTATTTATTTAACAATTATTTAAAATATTCATTAATTTTGTTGGCTAATATATGAGTTAATAAAACTAATTTTGATGTTATCCATCCACATGTTTATTATGTCCAATTAATGTTGAACTTACATTTCCATTATGTAAAGAAAAAGTAAGAAAGGCAGCAGTTAATTTCAGTTATCTTATCTGTGTATAAATAAAACATTTTGTTTAAAACATATAGATATTTTGAGGCACATTATAAAGTCATATTCAAAGTCTCTAAAATCAAAATTCGGAAGACTTCTTAAATCTCTACCCCTTGAAAACGCTATTTAATAAAACTTTAGTTCTAGTAGATCGTACATGAGAAAATGCGGGTTTCGCTTGGTCGGTTGAAAATGACCGACTTATTCATTTTTTGGAAAAACTATCGAGAGTTTATGTAACTTATGTTGGATTAATCGTATTCTACTTGACATTAATCTGACAACTATTCAGTATATCTTTTTTTATTTGAAATACTATTGCATACACTTTTAATTATTAAATAGTAATTATTTAAGAGCATTATAAATAATTAATGAAAATAATATTTTAAAGTTCATAAACTTTGAAGTAATTTTAAATTGTATATAAACATTCGGTGTATAATATAAGCTTTATTATTTAAAAAATAAAAAGATTTATAAAATATAATCCAAAATTTCAGGAATTCTTTCAATAAATTTTTTTAAAAATATTTTATCATAAAACTTATAAATTTTAAATTAATTTGTAATTTAAATTATATTTAATCCTCTCATTCTCTTTCTTTTGATTGAGATTAACTAAGCAGTTGACTTACGATTGCGATTAACTAGGATTAGATGGCTCTTTGCTTCACTCAATTGCTAACTTGTATTGAAAAAGACTTTGATATCTTTTGAACAGCGAAGTTACTCATTGAGTTGCAACTTTTTAAATAATTAACCTTTTAAACAGCTAGACGGTGTGATTAGAAAGTTGATTGCATAGAAATCGGATGCCACTAATTACCTATTAGCCGACATCAAAATGATAACAGTTTTCAATTCTCGACGATAGTTTGGTGGAGGAATACTCATAACGTGATTAAATATCTATTTTTAACTTATCTAAACCAAGTAACTAAGCGGCAGGCGCGTGATAGCAGAATATTCCTTGACGTCTTTTTATGATTGTGACGGTCGTTTTAACCCAAGCCTTCGAGTTATCAAGTCTACTCTTTTACATATATCCAAATATTAGAACACGTTATTGCAAATGAGATTAACAAATACACGTCACTGTACATTAGATATAAGTTAGCGTGTGGCCTTGAAGAGTTCATACATACTATGCAAGTGAGTTGTAGAAACTTGAAGATTGGTTGGAAAGGGGCCTTAAAAGTCATGAAGAAGAAGAAGAAGAAGAAGAAGAAGGAAGGAGGGTTATTTAGTTAATGAAAAGGTCGGATTCTTCCGTTATAAATTGTCTAGAAACAAGAGAAGATGAAAAGGTATGATTTGACTGACCTATTATTGTATGTGCATCCAATGACTCGTCTTTTTTCAGCTGGCGAAGGCGCGTGGCCTGTTGTTTTTGAAGCATTACATAGTCTTCGGTCAAAGTTATAAAATTTTGGACTTACTCGCCCACTTGTGTCATCAAATCTTCTGTGACTGCATCAATCTCGCCCTTCACCTACTTCTTTACTTTTAGCCTCATTGTCTGGTCACCAAGGTTATAAATTATAATTGTGTAATTCTTCCTGGATTTTGAATTACAGTGCGATCAAGAATTATTACGGTAATATGTAAATATTATGGCTTGTGTCATAAGGATATACGGACAAGTCATGAAAATAATCTTTTGTAAAAATTAAAAAGGAAGTGTTGGCGCTGAAGAGTGAAGAGTTCACTTATACTTAACGGACCTATTGATGAGAACATATTCGTTGGCTTTGACACCACATTTCAATCCGAAATTTTAAAATATTAGTGTTGGACAATTTTGTCATTGTCCATAAATTAGATAATTATTAATTGTATTTTCATTTTTTAAATATTTTCGATTAAGTTATATAATTCGATCATAACAAAGGTAATAAAATGACGCAATAAATGATTTGAATTAATGAGTTGAGAGAAAAATAAATCTCAGTTGGTGTGAACCAGACCCATATCGAGCTTATGATGAGAAACCGATATGGAAGCTATATATAAAGGTTAAGATCTCCTTCAATTACTGATGTAATTTGTAATCATACGAATCCTCTAACTCATTAGAAGTGCTTACGTCTTAAAGAAATTTAAGAAATGTGTTAACCGAGTGTCGGAGATCACTTTTCGTGAAGGTCCTAGGAGATTAGAGCTCGTTTTGACCTCAAAATAGCTTCGAAACATTGGATGGAATCGAAATCAGGTATTCTGTATTTTCTTCATTTTTAACCCTTTCATGAACGATTGGGGACACATAATAAGGTATATTCTACGTGTTACACGTGGTATCAGAGTGATTACGTAATCAGGTTGCCAGAAACAAAGGTTTTTCATTATAGTTTTCATTAATTTTTGATTCATTTTTCGGTTTTTTGCGTATATGATTACATAAAAGTAGTATATATAAGGTTAGCTATGAAAAAAGGGTTAAAAATGGGCCAAAAAGAGCAAAAAGTTGTCTCGAGTCGCCAAAAATTGTCCTCCTTGTCGGAGGCCAGGTGATTCCAAGCGTTGAGGGATGCGTGTGGCGCGTGAAACGCACGACCCTCACGCGACATGCTCTCCCATAAGCGCAGAACTCGTCGGTCCTGACATGTGGACGACAGGGATCCAAACATGTGGTGGCGTGTACAATACATGTATCATACAATAAACGTGCATGTGCTCGTGGGGGGTGCGTGCTGCATACATGCCAGATGCATCTGGCACACATCTGCGTTGCACGTGCACTCCTTACCCATGCGGAGGCTGACACCTATTGACGTTAGCGCACAATGTTGCGCTAACGTCAACTCTACAATAATGTTGACATGAACACCATTAAAAAAAAAGGAAAATTTCAGAATTCCTGCAAAGATGCCCCAAGTCCTTTTGGTTCAGTTTTCGGGTTGGGAACTTTTTTAAGTAATTTTTTCAATTTTTCTGCATTATTACATTGATAATTAGATTTTGGAAAAGTTTTTAAAACTTTTTAAGGCTAATTTTGAGTGTATTTTCGTGCTCCAAACTACATATAAGAGAGACACTTAAGGTTTCGTATCTCGTATGGTATGTTCGTATTCGAGAAAGTACGATAGTCACTCTCATTGACTTTTTTAAATAAATGTCTTAAATAAAGTTTAAAGATGATGTTTTCAGTATCAGTATGTGATTATTTAATTGTGAATCTAGTTTTTATAGTTATAATCGATTTTTACATACAATATGCCTATATAGACTGTGAGGATGACATAAAGATGTATCCCTTGTGTTTATGGTCTTTTTGAGTATTGGTAAGATTGTAGTCACTAAAGTAGCCTTTCAAGTCAGTATTTAGATTGTACCGTGTGCATGTTGGGGGATGTCTCTGGTCTCATGTTTGGTTATTCTGCCCACAGGTATTGACCTTATATGAGATTTTAAGATGTACATAAAGGCATTAGATAGAGGAAAGTCATTGCTTAAATGATCTATTCACTCACAGGTGATAGTGTCATGAGAGTTGCTGGTTTGTACTCTGATCGCTTTTATGTGAAGATTTAATTGCATATAGTATGTATTCAGCTCACAGGTGTTTCATAATATGTGCGATTGGATTCTTTGTATAGATAATGTCATCATTATTTTCCTGCATTTAAATTGATTTTTACATTGTCTTTTCTATTTTGCAGTCACCTTTTCTGTAAATAACATTGCTATCACAATTGAGACCTTAAATGGATTCAATTTCAAGAAGTGAAAGAAGGATGTGGAGTTTGCACTGGAGATAGCTGACGTCAGTATGGCGATGTACATCGAGAGACGACCTTCTCTACTTACAGATATCAGCTTAGAAGCTGATAAAGCCACTATGGCGATTTAGGAGTGGTCAAATAGGATGTGCTATTTGATCATCAAGAAGTCGATCCTAGATCATCTGCTGAGTAGATTACCAAATACGACCATAGCGAAGGAATTTATGGATAACATTTCCTAAAGATACAAGGTGTCTTCTCATGTGGAGCAGAGCACCTTAATTAAAGAACTATTCTCCACGAAGTATACAGGAGAAGGAGGTGTTCGAGAGTATATTATCAAGATGGTACACCTTCAGACTAGGCTGAAAGCGCTTTATGTACCAATTCCTGATAATCTGATAGTACATCAGGCATTAAATACTCTCCCTCGAGAGTTTGAGATGTTGGCTACCTCCTACATCTATTAGGATGAGGCCTGGGACATCAATGCCTTGATTTCTTGGTGTGCTGCAGTGGAGAAGAAGATTAAGAGTTATCCTCATACAACTATGTTTGCAACTGCAAAAGTTAAAGGGAAGGCTAAACCCAAACAACCTAAGGGTAAGGGTAAGAAACCCAAGCCCTCTCCAAAGATTCAGACTGGAAATCCAACATTGCTAAGGGGCCATATGACCTAAAGGGTATGAGGTGCTTCTTCTATAAGAAGAAGGGGCATAAGAAGGCTAATTATGAGAAGTACAAGCTGTGGTAGGTTAAGCAGGAAAATGTTAGGTAACTCCTTAGCCTATATGATTCATGAATCCAATGTAGCTATAACCACATCAAGTTCTTGGTGGATAGATAGTAGAGTTTTTAACCAAGTTGCTTCCACAATGCAAGAGTTCAAATCCAGGAGAAGGCTGACTAAAGGAGAGGAGAAGCTAATGGTTGGCAACAATGAAGAGGTGATTGTTTTGTATCTAGGAGATGTAGGATTGAACCTTAATATGGGGTTTGTATTAGTTTTACGATACACATTTTATATACTATCTTTTAGAAGGAACTTGATCTCTGTATTAGTTTTTGATAAAGAAGGTTATCATTTTGTATTTGATATTTTAGTTGTAAATATTTCTATCAATACAAGACATATCGAAACTGCCTTCTTACCCTACAGATTATATAGAATGTGTCTTACTCCTACCGAAATGTATGTCTCTTCTTATGTTGCTGAACTTGTTACTTTAAAGAGCTCTTTCATAAAGGAAACATCGTACATGTTGTAGCATAAACTTCTTGGCCACATTTCTAGAGAGAGAGTCGAGAGATTAATAAAGGATAACATTCTCCCAACTCAGGACTTCAGTGATTTGAAAACATGTATCGATTGTTGTAGGGATAAGTTGACCAAGATAACGAAAAAGGGGTCAACTCGTACTTCTAGTTTATTGGACCTCACACATACAGACATTAGTGATCCCTATACAGTCACGTTATGCAATGCTAGATATTTTCTGACGTTTATAGATGATTATTCCTGTTATGGCTATATGCTCTTGCTTAAGGAAAAGTCTGAAGTTCTTGATAAGTTCAAGATCTTTAAGATTGTGGTTAAGAACGAATTGAGAAAATCAATAAAGATAGTCATATATGATAGGAGAGGGGAATACTATGACAGACATGGGGTTATAGGATAAGAACAGGGTTTGTTTGCCAAGTATTTGGAATCAGTTAGAATAGTGGATTAGTTCATTATTCCAGGTAGTCCTAAGCTAAATGACGTCGTCGAAAGGCGCAATCATACCTTAAAGAACATGATGAAGTCAATGCAGAGCAGGACTAACCTACTCGAATACCTTTAGGGCAAAGCTATCAAGATGACATTGTATATCTTGAATAGAGTCTCAAGTAAGTCAGTTCCAAGGGCACCTTTTGAACTCTGGAAAGGATGGGAGCCAAGCCTTGCGCACATTCGTGTATGGGACTGCCCTCTTGAGGTAAGGTTATATAATCCTTATAAAAGCAAATTGTAATCTCGTTCCACTGGTTGCTATTTGGTAGGTTATCCCAATCACTCTAAGGGCTACAGATTTTACTGTAGAGAAGGAGAGGTCCGACTAGTGGAATCGCATATGGCTAAGTTTCGGGAATGTAATGTCCATGCTGAGGGAGGATCTTCACATCCTTCAGGAGATAGCAGGATGGATATTGTGATTATTTCATATCCTCTTCTCATACAGTCAAGTTTGGTGGATGTAGGTCCAAGTACCATGCCTATGCAAGCACAGAAACGTATACCTGTTCAGGAAGAGTTTTTTAAGGTACAAGAACCTATCTAGTTGCACAGATCCATTAGAGAGAGGCGACCTACTATCGCACTAGATTACATAGTCTATTTGAGTAAACAAGACTATGATATATGATATATTATGGATCCAGTTACTTTTACAGAAGCTATTTCTGGACCCCATGCAGATATATGGTGGGAAGCAATGAAGGATGAAATGCATTCTATAAGGTATAATAAGATATGAGAGCTTGTTGATTTACCTTAACATTATAGGCCTGTCACTTACAAGTAGATATTTAAGACCAAGAAGGACATATAGGGTCAAGTTGAGCGGTTTAAGGCGCGTTTGGTTACCAGGGGGATTTACTCAGAGAGAAGGAGTTGAATTCATTATTACCTTCTCTTCTGTATCCTCGAAGGATGCATTTAGAGTGATGATGACAATAGTAGCTTATTATGACATGAAGCTTTATCAGATAGACTTTAAGACTGCTTTCCTGAATGGTGACCTTTATGAGGACGTCTATATAGAGCAACCTGAAGGATTTTAGGAGTAAGATGCAACTGACAAAGTTTGTAAGTTGACTAAATCAATATACGGTTTGAAACAAGTTTTGAGACAATGGTACCTAAAGTTTAATGAGGTTTTGACCTCATTCGACTTTGTAGAGAACAAAGTTGAAATATGCTTATACTATAAGGTCAGGGGGAGTAAAGTTATCTTTCTATTACTATACGTGGATGATATCTTACTTACGTCAAATGATTTGACCATGTTGCATGAGGTAAAGCAACTTTTGGCCAAACACTTTGACATGAAGGATTTAAGTGAAACATCTTTTGTCCTCGATATGCAGATTCACTGGGACAGATCTCAACACTCATTGATCCTCTCAAAAAGAGCATACATTGAGCGAGTGTAATAAAGGTTTAATATGGCTAACTTTAAACTTGTTGTATCACCTATCTCTGATGGTGAGAGATTATCTTTGGCATAGTGTCCAAAGACTGAAGTTGAGAGAGAGGCTATGAGGAATGTCTCATATTTTAGTGCAGTTGGTAGCCTGATATATACCTAGGTGTACACTAGACCTAACATTGCATTTGTTGTTAGACTGTTGGATCGATATCTGGCTAACCTAGTTGTGGACCATTGGAATGCAGTTAAGCAAGTGTTGAGATACCTAAAGGGTACCAACGATTATACGTTGACATACAAGAAAGTCAACGACTTAAACCTTATAGGATATACAAACTCCGAATTTGCTATGTGTCCTGATGATCGTAAATCCACTTTAGGGTACATTTTTATATTAGCAATTAGTGCAGTATCATGGAAGAGTGTCAAACAGATACTAGTAACTTCCTCGACCATGTGTTCATAGATTGTTGCATGTTATGGAGTTGCTATATAGGCGATTTGGCTCAAAAACTTGATTTCTAAGTTGTCTATAGTAGATTTGATAGCTAGACCCATTCAGTTTTATTGTGATAATCTTACTGTAGTGTTGTTCAATAGCAACAACAATAATATCACAAGTTCTAAGCATTTAGAGGTCAAATACTTGACCATAAAGGAGTTAATTTAGAAGGGTGACGCTGAGGTGGAGCACATCAGGACTGAGGAGATGTTAGCTGATCCATTGACTAAAGGACTTTGCCCACTAGTGTTTGTTAGACATGTATCTTGTATGGACGTGTTAAAGTCCTTAGAAAACAGTAGTTAGGGATCAATGTATTTGCTCCTTAAAAAGATTGTACATTTTGATGTATTATGACATTACGATTATAATCATCTTTTTATCCTCAGTAATAAATGTTCTTGTGTATAGTCATAATACATATAAAAGCCTTAAGATTTGTGTCGATGTTAAGAGTTTTAAGGTCATTGGGCGTATATAAAAATTAACCTTGAGCCTATATCATTTTGACACATACAGTTTAGTATGGATATTCATTAATTTAACATGAGGGGATATAGGTTTTTAATCCCATAAAGGTTCTCTAATGCAATTTTGCATTCAGTTGGAGAACAAAAAGGTTTTCTCTAATGCTATTTAGCATTCAGTAAGAGAAAATAGGATTTCTCTACTACAACTTAACACATGTAGTTTAGCATAAAATTGGAGAAATCGAAACCTATAAACGAAGATGATACATTTTAGATCATACAGGTATCATCCTAGTTTGCTACACTTCATTTTCTGATTCATGTTAGTGAGATATTAGATATTCATGATTATATTGAACCTGCGTTGCATATGACACATGCGTTTCATATTTTATAGTATCGAAAATCTTGCAGGACGGAATGTTGGACTTTCATTACCTTCGGATCAAATATTTTAAATTTTAAAATTTGGTACCAGTATAGTAGCATGACTTAACCAATTTTTAAACTATTTTTAAACTTGAGTTATAACTGCAATTAATGCTTGTCTAAGGGGGAGAATGTTGAATAATTTTGTCCTTCTCCATAATAATGGGCAACTATTAATTGTATTTTTGGTTTTTAATAACTTATCAGTTAAGTTACGTAATTTAATTCAAACAAAGGTAATAAAGTGACCCAATAAACGATCTAAATTAATGGGTCAAAGTCTGGGAGGAAAATAAATCCTGATTAGTATGGACAGACTTATATTGAGCTTATGATGGGGAAGCCTGATATGGAAGCTATATATAAATGTTAAGGTCTCTTTCAGTTGCTTATGTAATTCGTAAGCATACGGATCCTCTGACCCGTTAAGAGTGCTTATGTCTTAAAAAAACTATAGAAAGACGTTAACTGAATGTTGGCCTCAAAAATTGCTTCAAAATATTGGATGAAATTAAAATTATGTATTCCACATTTCCTTCGTTTTTAAAACTTTTATGAACGATCTGGGACACATAATGACGTCTATCCTATGTGTTACATCATATTAATGGGACTACTCCCACTCTTGTAGACAAAAAGGAACTTAACTAATAGAAGATAAAGGATGCCTAGATTAGTTTTTGGATTTGAGCATTTATAGAAGGTCGTATGGTGAACAACTTGTATTTGTTTGGTACATCTAAGAATAAGTGGGATTATTTGAAGAGAATTTACCATCAAGATGATATTGCGATACGTTTTACTCAAGATGAATAATTTCATTCAAGGTAATCTCTCTTTGGAGCAAAATTATTCTGGTTTTATCTACTTTAAGGTATCTAAAGAGGCTTAGCTAGCCTTCAAGTGGTTCATAAAGAAAGTTGGCGAGATCAATTTTTGATGAAACTGAGACCACAATTTGAGACCACTTGGGTTGGATTGTTGAATAGAAATCCAATTCCTTCTTTGGATGTCTATCTTGGTGAATTATTACGTGAAGAACAAAGAATGGCTATACAAGTTGTCATAAGTGGGTCTAAGGAGATGTTTAAGGTTGTCAATGTTGTTTATACTACTCAAGAGAGGAATTGAGGAATCAAGGAAAATGACTTATATAATGCTATAGTTATAAGGAGTTTAAGCATATTGCCCACAATCGTAGCAACAAATTTTGCAATTACAATAAGCAGAATAGACACATTATTAAGGGCCAACATACACATCCAGAAAATCAAAAAGCACTGTTAAGCTGTTGTTTCAGATTCCCACATTACTGGTTCTTTATCTACAAACACTAGCACCAATCAATTTACTATTACTCCAAAAAAGGCACGATAAATGATTTCACTACATTATCTACTCTTGGACTGCAGGGTCAAGGTAATATTGTCTCTTCCTCTTGATTTTGTGGCAATCAATCATATGATTGGCTCATTTAATTTGTTACATAATCTATGACAATATATCGATACACAAAATATTCAAGTTATTAATACTAGTAATCTTCTAATTACCACTATTGGTAATATTGGACCTTCTTTTTGTCATGTATTTGTCTCTCTTGGGTTGCCTACTAATAATTTTGAGTGGTTAAATGGTAGATAATAATTGTGATTTGCATTTCTCTCAAAGCAATTACCTTGTGCAAGATCAAATGTCGAGGAAGGTGATTATGAGGGGGCTTAAAATCAGAAAATTATTCCACAACAATTTAATGCTTTTAAACCTTTGTCCTTACCTGCTATTGTTGTTGAAGATAAGGTTGCAGTTTGGCATAAACGATTAGGACATCTAAATGATATGATTTTGTCTAATTTAATGAAGAGTGATTTTTTTGCTAACAAGGATCAGATTCTACTAATTAATTTCCTTTTAATTTTCCAATTTATAAACTAGGGAAAAGTAAAATTTTACCTTTCCCTACTTATTGTAATGACACTAATAAATGTTTTGAGATTATACAGCATAATGTTTGGAATATATTACACCGGTCATTTCATATGTGCAATATAAATTTTTTGTGATGACTATGGTCTTTTCACATGGATATATTTACTATGCACCGAAGCTAAGGAATTTCTTAGTTTCCAAACTAGTTACAAGTTTTAACTTGCATTAAGGTGTTACAATTTGATAATGGTGGTGAATATACTTCATATGAGTTTTAAGCCTTTTTACAGCATAAAGCTTTTACATCTCAAAGATCATATTCTTGCACTCCTCTAGTTGAACAAAAAAATTAACACTTCTTGGATATGGTTCGAACACTACTTTTGAAGTCTTAAGTTCTGACTACATTTTGGGTGGAAGCTTTATCCATTGCAATACATTTCATAAATCGGCTACCTTCTTAACAGTTAAAATTTTATTCTCCTTACAACCATCTTTTCGACAGGCATCCTGATATAACGATTAGTTGCATACATCTGGGTATGTTTTCTTTGTTCACTTACCTCCTCATAAGCACCCACAAGTTTACATCTTAATCAGTAAGATGTGCTTTTACACTACATGAAAAAGGGTCATTACCAACAAAAATTATCAATAAAAAATGGTAACTTTTTGTTGATAACTTGATTTTTCGACGGTTTTCACCGACGTTAAATTTTGTTGCTAAATGCGCTGTCAGTAAATTTATCGATGGAATTTTTGTTCTGTCTAAAACTTTACCAATGGAAGACTACATCCGTCAGTATAGTTACCAAATACTGATGAAAAATTATAAACTGTCGGTGAATGATCATAAAAAATGGATGCATATACCGACGGGTTGTCAATAATCGTCGGTAATATCGCTCAAATTACAGACGGAAAGCAAATTGCCATCCATAAAAACCTAAACATTTACCAACGATTTAATTAAACTGTCGGTAAATATGTGTTCACTTACCGACAAAATTCAAGTCTCCGTTGGTAACGAAAAAACACATCCTACCTCATCCCGCCACAAGTATTTTCTTTTTAAAATCTCGATATTAAATTTGATTTGGATAATTTCAATAGATAAATTATCTGTGCATTGTTTTTTGATTTTTTATATATTTAATTTGTTTAAACAGAAAATTAATTACCCATATAAAGGAAAAAATTTCTTCATTGACAATAAAAACATTCAATTATACATAAATCCAAACCAAATAACTACAACACTCTTATTGTCTTGGTGAACACGGATGGTCTAAGTCTCTACCCCTCCCCTTCAACTGCTCCATGTCATTTTAGAGCTTAGTCATGTACTCCATTTTCTGTTGCAACTGACTTGTCAAGGTCTGCACTGTGCTCTCAAGCTTATGGATACATTCCACTGTCAGTCGTCTACTTGATGCTGCTGTGTTGGACGTAGAGGAGTGTGAATAACACGTGTTCCCAAATGAGTCTAGCTCGAAGATCCTTCCACGATTGTTCCTACCACCCACTGCATCAAAATATGCCTGGGTCTCATCAACAGGTTGTTCTCGTTGAGACTGTCGTTGTATTGTTTCTTGTATTTGATCCTATTATGAGGTAATGCTTATATCATAATTAGTAAGTCATAATTATTAAGAATGAATATTAAAGTATGAATTTCACATACATTTAGTTCTCTACATTGGTTGTTGACAAATGTCACACCGTCATGATTCTTAGTGTGAGTATGAAAAAACAACTGACGAGGTGTAGGCCTTATTCCCATAGAATTTTCCTGCATTACAATAAAATGTTCTAAGTTAAACTAGAATTTATAAAAATTTCGACAAAGTCTCCTCTATATCTATGATATTGCCCCCTGTCGAATAAAGAAAATAACTCATCACAGCCATATATGACACCAGACATTTATACCATGATTATTATCCATCATCACAACATTCACACATCAATTGAAATTGAAAAACAATAAAGTAAAAACTTAGAATATAAGTGTAATAGTTAGATACTTACAAATTTCTCTGCATGCTCGTAGTGAGTAATTGATCCTCTTGTATGAACGGGAAGATTGTCTCCCCTTAAGCCTCCACGTCTGTTGGTCGAGTTACGCCCTGATATGAACATTGCTTAGGTGATGTCCAGACTCTTGCTAACGACTCCATATTCCCTCAAAAATATAAGGCGGATGTATACTAGCCTTGTGTATCGCACCAATAAAGTTGCGATAACGTGTACGAGCTCGCTTCTCTCATAAATCATGCATAACTCGGTCGATACTAGAATCCCAGTAAAATTATTTATGAAATTAAAAGGAAAAAATTTGATAACTTATAATCTAATATTATTTATGTATACAAATAAATGAAAAAGGAAATTATTTGCATATTGTACCTCAAACTCCTGAAAGTAAAATGCCTTTGTAGCCTGAGAGATCTCCTTCCATACATAACCCTCAGGATCAATCCTCTCCTTAAATATAGATGTCATATGTCTGGAATACGGTCCAGACGGAATCAACTTAATAGAAGAACTATACCATTTTAAAAAATTTAAACCTATAACTTAATTATAAACATATATAGTGTTTCATAAGATTTCACTTACATTTGATTGACTATTGTGATATACTTTTTTTCATTAGGTCCCAAAGCTCCAGGCAGGCAGTCGTCTCCTTCATCCGTTATAAGGGTATTGGATGATGTATGAGTGATGGATGGTGAAGCATCAGGAGTAGCAGGTGATGCTTCATCTGCAACTG
>JANVCQ010000003.1:7542495-7568382 GCA_025531925.1 Erythroxylum plowmanianum | reverse complement strand
ATAATAATAATAATAATAATAATAATAATAATAATAAAACAACAAAATAAAACAACAAAAAAAAGAGAGGACAGGGACAACGTGCAGGGACAACGTGTCTCTGTCCCCCTGTCCTCCTTTTTGGGAGGAACAAAAAAGCTTGTCCCTATCATCCGGAGACGGTGGACAGAAATTCGGAGATAGCAACCAAACATTACACGGAGACAGGATTTATATGTCTCGTCTTCTGTCCCCACTAACGGGAACAGAAACCAAATACAGCGTAAGTCACGGGTGTGACTAGGTGTGTGAGCCTCCTCAGTACTCACACCTATGAGTAGGGAGGGTCATATGTGTGACTAGGGAGTCCATTCACCTATGAATATAAATCATCTCTACTTGTTTATCTTCCTCTTTTTATTTTCCGTTACTTCTTCTTCACCTGCAGACTCAATCTCCACCCGTAGTCGCACGCCCTTGGACCGAGACTTAGGCAACCACATCGTACCATAGTGCACCCTTCACTAATGCACACCTGTGCTCGCCCAACGCATACCCCTACGACACACACCCATGCCTACCTTAGCCACCGCATAATCATGTCATCATTGTTGCTGCTCTAATTAACATCGTAAGCCTGTGCGTCCACCAAACCAACCTAGTAGAAGAACAAACGCCGCCTCTACCTACACAACCAGTTATGCCTCCAAGAATGAAACAACCCAAAGTTCCCTTGTCTCCACCATAAGAGTTCAGGTATTCTGTGTCTTAACTTTCAAAGTAGAGAGTACTAACAAAGGTACACTTTTCTTACGGATCGTTAAATTATTCTGAATAGATTTTTATATTCTCAAGCACTTATTGAATTAGGAATATTTGATCGAGTCTATGAGTTGCTGCGAAATATAGGCTAAGAACAATTTTCTGAATTTAGGATAAATTCATATGTAGAATTGACATTAGAGTTTCTGACCACTTTAGAATTAGTTTGTGAAACTAATAATAGGGACACTGCATTAAGTCTTAAATTTCGATTAATGAATGCCTATCATGTGATCACTTTAGAAGTATTTAATGCTATTTTTGGCTTTCCAAATAGTAATTTCTATGAATATCCTGAATATTTTATGGCTAGCAACTTTTGGTCACAATTGACCAATTCTAGGAAAGTGTTTTCCCCCAGTACGTCTAAATCATTTGTTATCATGAACCCTGCCCTTCTTTATCTTCATCGATTTTTAACGTTTACATTATTTGGTAGAGGACATAGCAATTGGATAGTTTTTAAAACTGAATTATTTATTTTGTAGTGTATGGTGCATGTTAGGCCCTTTAATGCTGGTAGTTGATAAGTATGCATTTACATGAAATGGCTCAATCTAATGCAGGTAAAATAGTAGTTAGGACATTTGTGACCCAAATTGCAGAACATCTTGGCTTGTTAATCGAGAGAATATCCATGTAGCTAGTTTTGGGCAACTCGACTCTTGACTTGAAATCTTTGGTGCCGATGAAGGTTATTAGGCGGCAAGGCGATCGCTATGTTCTTATCTATAATGACACGGGGTAAGCTTCAAGCAACAAGTGAGCTTGAGTTGCAAAAATGGAAGCTGCAGATGAAGATGACGTTCCACCACCCTAACATCAATATATGCATAAGACATTTCCAATTAGTTTCGTGAAGTATCAATCACTAATAAATCAATTGATAGAATTTGAATGGCGAACAAATGACATACTCCACAACATTGAAGCTAGCGTGGAGGAGATATGAACCTTCATGGCCAATTTGAATGCTCGCTTCGAACAACCTCCACTTTTATCTTAGTATCGTGTTTTTATTGTTTCCCTTTTTATTGGTTGTTGTTTTAATTTCTTTTCATTTTCATCTTTATCCTTTCTTTCATTCTTTAGCCTCTTAGATCCATTTTTCATTTTCCTATCACATTGAGGGAAAAGTGATATTCAAGTACTACGCGAGTAATAGTTTAGAACAAAAGAAAAAAAATGATTATTTGTGTCTTATATGTTTGTTTTCCCATTTAGTAGTTAAAGATGCATGATTATTAAATGAACCCAATCTGGATTAGAAATGCATAATATGAGTGAATGAATATACTTGCATACTTAGGCTAATTGACTTGGATTTCGGTTAAAAAGACATCAGCTTGTTTTGATAGATGAATGACACCTTTCATTTAGTAAGATTTTGAGCCTTTTTGAAATATAAAACACCAAATTCTGTAACTATTTGTCGAGAGTGTTCTTTCATGATTGAGGAACTCCAGAACTTGCTTGCAAATACTAGTTGAGATCACACAATCTTATGCAAATATTAAAATGATGAAGGCAATTAGGATTTAGCCCTTTTGTTTAAAAGACCACCACGATTTTACCTCTAGTAAACCCCTTTTGAGCTTAACATGCAACCTTTTCTTTCTTTAAACCCAAATATGAGCCTTGACCTTGATTATTTATTGTCTTTGTTTACCAACCATAAGGTAAGTTGAACATTTGAATAAGTATAATTGGGTTTAGGGAATAAGTGTGGGGAATCATAACGCATAATTTGCTATTGTATTAGGGATGGGTATGGTTATGGAGATTTTTACTTCTCCTCTGTATTTCTCTTGTCTTGATTTCCTTGTTTTAGAATCATAAATAAAAAATGACAAATATTGTAAAAAATAAGAAGAAAAAATGAAAAAAAGAGAGAAAAAGAAAAAATAGAAAATAAAAAGAAGGAAGAGAAGATGAGCAGAAAATGAAAAAAAGAGGAGAGAAAAGTAAAAATAGAAAGTGTTAATTTTGTTAAATGAGAGGAAAGAATTGAGTGTTTTATGGTCATTCTTTTGTATTATTTTAAATGCTCAATTTATGTTGTAGTTTAAAACTACAATTTTCCTTTTTCCTACCCTTAGCTCAGCTCTGTTACAACCTAAATAAATATCTTCATATTGATGCTTGTGCTTGATATAAGTGGTGAAAATTGGATTAGTAAGTAAGCTCATGGTAGATGCCTTACATGAAATGAACGATGAGTGAATACATATCCTACCTTTTAAATGCTTGAGAGGATGAAGAGTGGAGTGAGTATCTATCACACTTGTTTGATGGTTTTTTGAATTGAAGTGCTTGTTGATTTTGGCTAAATATGCAAAGAATAGCTTGCTCATAGAGTATTACGACTTTCAAATTCTTAAGTTGTGTTTATTGAAATGATCATTGATATCTTTTTATTATTATTTAGGAAAACTATTGTTTATAGTCTAGTATTGTTTGTTTTGCTTGAGTAAAATCGAGAAAAATGTTAAGAAAATTATTGCTTATAGTCTAGTATTGTTTGTTTTGCTTGAGTAAAAGCGGGAAAATGTTGTGTTGAATTTAGTTTAATTGTAGTTGTTTTCATATGGTGAAATTGGTTACCATTTGAATAAATATGAATTTAGTGAAATCGGGCGGAAGTTGGATTAATTGGATTAATTTGTGAATACAGTAGATTAATTTGTGAATGTGGTGTTAAATTTAACCATAGCACAACCCACCTGCACGGTCGTGCAATTCACGACGTGACCTCATGCATGGTAGTGCATGAGGTCTGTGCAAGTTAACTTGTACGACCATACATAAGTTACGATCGTACGACCGAAAATTAACCTCAAAATTTCCAAAATAATAATAAACACAGTAAGATATGAGAAATGTTGTTTTCTTAACATTCTGCACTAAATGAATTACATTGCATTAAATGAATGACCTTCTCCTTGCTAACATCAAGATTCAAGGCTTGAGCTAAATTTGCATTAGAATTTGACTCCTCTTTTACAAATAAAAAACTTTTCACTAATGCATGGAAGAGAACAACCATAGTTCTCATTGCAAATACCAACTCCTAATTTGTTTGGTACTCCCAAATTTTCAAAACCAAATGTTTGTTGTGCCTATCAATCGAAATGAAATATAATTAGTTAATACAATTATTAATAAAAAGTAACATTAACATGAAATGCAGTTATTAATAAAAATTGAAATTAAGACAAAAACTTTCTTCAAATTACCATAAGTAAATTAGTCATATGCATTGAAGGTGGTATAATAGCACTAATACTTTGTTTAGTTGTTTCTGCATCAATGGCCTAAAATGATAAATCATTAGAAGATTAATAACATATTACAAAAAGAAAATATTACAAATAATACCTAAGAATTTGTTCCAGAATGATAGTAAGTGTAAAGCATACTTGTGTTATCTATACAAACACCAATTGGTTGCATTTGGTATGTGTCATAACCAAGTGGTCCATAAATACAAAATTGAAATCACTAAATATTTAGTAACATATGCCCAAAAGAAAATATTAGAAATAGAACCTGAGAATGTAGTCTAGAGTCTCCATGATTGTAAACCATACTTGTAAAATCCATCGAAACAAAAAGTGGCTGCATTTGCTCTTTATCATAAAAAAAGGAAAATTTGTTCAAAACAAGTGAAACAACACATGCGACATTATTAATTACTAAAAGCTAACCTGATCTTGATGTAATATGGGATGTTGTATGGTGGAGATAATACGAGTATGTTGTGAATTTTCTTCAAAATCCTGAATAGAGTAGTTAAATCAAAAAATAATTAAATTATCATAATGTAAATTATATACATTAAAGGTTTGAAAGCATAAAATAAAATAAAAAACCTTAGTATTGGAAATGGGTATGGGTGTCGAATCTGCCATATTTGTTGAAGTCTTGCCTTTTTTTTACATTCTTTCTTTTTCGTGAACTTTTCTCTAATCCACCTTTCAATCCCTTACTTGATGTAGGTTTTATCATTATTTTGATACCTCTAATCTTATGCAGTTTGATTGACAAGATTCATTTCAGTATTTGATCGTTGGGTCAACTCTTAATCTTGTAATATTAGGTTCTCTTCATCAACTATTTCTTTACCTTGCAATATCTCATCAACCATCTTCAACATGTTGAGAAGCTAATCTTTCACAATTTTACAAGTAGCTCTCCTCTCTGCTGCTCTTGTAATCAATCGCATGCTTAATGCACACAATTTTTTGTACCTTATACTTGACAATATTTTAGGATCCAATTCACTTTTATTGATAGTGGAGCTTTTACTATTAAGGTATCATGTTTTTGCTTTTCGTGTCCATCTTTTCAAAATATACTTACTCGGTATTCTCAAAATATTTTTCAAGTTAAAAACCTTCATGAGAACATAAAATGTTAGAAAACTCAAACTTCTGATAACTACAATAGACTTCATCATTTGATGAATCATAAGTGACCATATTAGAGTAGTTCTTCCCTACAAGAGTGATCTCATATTTTGTAACTGTACCATCTTCACCGCAAGGATGAAAACTAAAATTATGAGAATGATTTCATTGATCTTGAAAACATTTAAACACTTCTTGAGTGTAGACAGTAGTTACATGCTTTAAATTTTGAACAATTGCTGACAACGCTAGAGTACTTACATTACTTCCAAAATTAACTTTTAACTCATTAAATTGACGATCATCAATAACCCTCTGGAAGTGATTAAAAAATTGTAAAAAATTATGCTAATAACTCACATATCTTTTTAAAATGCTATTCGTGCTCTCACTTCGTTGGGCAGTGGTCATATCTGCACAAAACATTTGATGTTCATAAACTAAAGCCCATTTTCCCTTTATATGAAACATACTTTTCAACCAATCATTATCTTGAAGCTCATATTTTTGCAACATCTTATTCCATGCATTGGAAAAATCTTCTTCTTCTCCTTCAAAGTCATATATGCATGAGTTGAAATCCCATGGAAAATCTTTAAACTGAGAAAAAACACCACACAAATGGATTGCAACATTTTGATAAATGTGTCAAATACAAAGTCGATGATTAGTTTTAGGCCATCTTGAAGCTAATGCCTTTGTCATCACCGCATCCTGATTAGTAAGAATAGTTGTAGACTTTTTTTCAGACATGGCTCTTGAAAATGTGTCGAACAACTACTCAAATGTAAGAGCAGTCTTATCATATAGTTGTGCAACACCAAAAACTATTGTTTGCTTATGATGGTTCACACCTACAAACAAAGCAAGTGGATGACCCTCACCATTTTTCTTATAAATAGTATCAAAGCAAACAACATCACCAAAATCTAAGTAATCATTCCTCATCTTTACGTCTGACTAAAATATATTAGTTATCAAATCATCTTCATCTACTTTAATGGTATAAAAGAAATTAGGATCTTCAAATTGCATTTTATACAAATATTCTAACACACCACCTGTATCTTCTTTTTTTTCATGTCTCTTGTTCTTTTAGATCTTAAATAATTCTAGTAATCCTCCGGAAAAAAAGCCAAGATTATTTCTCTTACCTACTTGTCTTACCATAAGATCATGGGATGCTTTTTGTGGAATTCCCACATTATTAGCCATTTGAATTTGCATTGCTACAGCTGAAGATATCTTTCTGTGACTTATATGCAAATGTGTTTTGTTATGACTTGAAAGATAGTAATAGTGATCTTCGACAAATTGAATCACTTGAAAATTTCTAGTTTTCACACTATTAACCTTCATTCTTGCCTCATAACTAAATCTTGTTTCTGAACGTTGAGCTCTTACATATACATCTCTTTTATCAGGCATCCTTTTAGCTTAAACACTACAAAAAAAGGCCTGCAAATCAATTTACTAGATTTATCTTTGTGACTTTTGTTTCTTCTTATTTCTGGCATAAATTAAATAAAATTGATAAGCTTCTTCTTCTATCTCGTAACTCCATGCCAATTTTTGGTATTAATTTTCTTAGAACAGATGAGTGGACTTTGTTCAAATTCTCCTCAGAATTTGAATACACCAAATAAGTTGAATTCATATTACTACTCTCATTGCTAATGCCAATATCATTCTTATGCTGCTCCTTGTCAATTTCATATTCTAATTAATAGTGTGGAGTAGATATACCTTCCATTGCTAAACCTGTCAAATTCACAAACGAAGTATACTTTGTTTCTAGATAAAATTATTAATACAACGAAAAAGGAGTGTTCACAAAATACGGGGAGGTATTTTAGTTTGCTCTGCATACCTTATTTAATTCCTATAACAAAAAAAGCGATTGGAGAATGAAAGGTTTTACGTTGTGTAGTTATATGTTCTCATCTTCTCTCTAACACACACCTAAAAACAATTCGTAAATTCTTCCCAGTAAATGAATAATATGCTTTAGAAGGTCTTACCCAGAAGTCAATACTACCATCGGTAAACTTGAATGAAATGTTTATATTTCAAATTAACTAATCTCTAATGTTAAGCAACTCAACCTTTACAATATACATTAATTATCACTCACATAGATGTATAAACATAAACTATAAACATAAACAAAAGAAGTTACAAACGAATGACTTTCATGCGTTAAAATAATCAAAATAACTTCAAAACTTTTCCTTTGAGGAAAACATAAAGATTATCTTCAATTTAAAAGCCACAAGCACTAAAGTAGCTTATATCTCTCAGCATTAAATTTAATAATAAAAGTAAATTAACAAAATGATGTCTTCCAAGACACAAATGGATCAGCAACAAAGTCATATTATAGAGAATTCAAAAGAGGCAGACATCAAAGGGGGCATTCATAAAAAGCTGGTTTCAGGTCTACTGAGCCATTCCTCAAGAATTGTTAAAGATAGAGATACAAAGAGAGGGAATAATAATAAAAAATAAGTAAAAAAATCTACAGATGAAAAAACAAACGAAACTTACATGATAAGATACTTGAAATTTGTCAAAATATTATATTTCTTCCCCTGTCACTGGTCTCTTCTTCTTCTTCTTTACTCCACCAAATGTGACAACAAATTTAATTTATTTTGTAAGAAGGAAAAAAAAAGTTTTGAAAGATATGAAAATCAGATAACAAACAAGCGTAAAAAGAAACAAGTTAAATGGGCGAAAAATCTTATTTAAATATTGCTTTGGAAATGATACACAACAGTCATTTGGTGTTTCTATAAATAACGCAATTATCATTTACAATCATCATCATTATGGTACTCTTGTATTATTTGTAATGAATATACTAAAATTGTATTTTTGTAATTTTATTAATACAATAATGATTTAAAATTTCATTTTAATTAATTAATGTAGAAATAAATAAATATACAACATTTTATCGTTAATATCCAATCTTTTTTACATTTATTTCTTAATTTCAATTATTACATTTGATGTTAATGTTACATTATACTAATAATTGTATTAATTAATTCAAAATGCAATTTTGATTGATTGACACAACAATCGTTTTATTTTAACAAGTTGGTATTTGCCACGAAAAGTGTGGTTGTTCTTCCATACTCTAGTGACATGTTTTGTATCAGTAGAAGAAGAAAAATATAGGTTAATGAAGGCAAAATATATCACACCATCTTTATAAGATTACGAAGATGCCCATATAAACATATACATCCCTCATCTGCTAGTTTAACCATTTCAATTTGTCATATCCTAGTTCTTCTCCTCCAACAAATTTATTTTAGGCATAAAGTCACAGGCGTGACTTTGCTTAGTGCAAAATCATGCAAGCAAGTCATGGCCATGACTTAGTTTGCACAACCGTGACTTAAGTTAAACGGTCGTGCAAGTGTAAAATTTTAATTTAGTAATAAACCTTTGCTCTCTCTCTCTCTCTCTGTCCAACTTCGCTCAACCTATGGCACAATCGCCACTCACTCTCTTCTTCCTTACTTCGTCTTCCCCTCCTTCTTCTTTTCATTCTTTTGCACTACCACTTCATCGCCGAGCTTTCGATGTTCGAGCTTTGGTGAATTCTAATGCTGATTCTTCGACATCGCCGCCACAAGTTTTGGTCACCAGAGAATGAGGAAAAAATGACAAGCTCATTAAAGCACAAGTACATTAAAAAACGAAGTTTGTTTGTTTTTTATTTACTATTAGTCTCTTTATCTATGGTTTAAGTGCATTTTCAGTTTGGGGTGGAAGTCAGAATTTTGTGAGTTGAATACTAATTAATATTTGTCTAATTGAAAATCAACAGATTACTAATTAAACATCCATGTTGCTAGAATAATTTTACTTAAGTTGTTATATCCTTCAAATTTCAGGGAATAATTTTCTCATTTACAACCTTGAGAACACCTATAAATTTATAATATCAACTTTTTGTAAATCACTGTCACTTATTCATCCTTATTCATGCACCATCGTCATCCCTAATTCTGTGATAAAATTACCGAAGGCAATATCAAAGAATGTATTGATCGCTCAATTTGTTAAGCTCAATAATGTAATCATCTGAAAATGTCGCATAATTTGATGTGGTTGAGATTAGGAAAATACGGGTATTACAAGGTGTAGGTAGGTGGTGAAAGAGAGACGAGACAGTGAGAGGGTTACTTTTGTAGTGTTGAAAAGAAGATGACAAAGGGACGTCGGTTGGGTCAGCTTGGCTCATAAGCCACGAATTTTGGAAGAGTAACAGAGTGTTTAAAATTTAAGAAGAAACGACAATGTATTTCAATTAGACAGAGTAAGGCAGAATAATATTAAACAAAAGATCTGAACTCTTGAAACACTCAAGACAACAATGGTGACAACTCCTATTTTGACCTTCCTTGACTTCTTTAAGGATTTCCTTATAGAGACTAATGTTAGTGGAGATGACATTGGTGCAGTGTTGAATCAAGAGGGCCACCCATTTTGCTACATTAGCAAGACATTATCTTATTGGAATAATTCTCTTTCAATTTATGAGAAGGAGATGTTAGCAATATTGTTGGCTCTTAAAACATACAAATCGTATTTAGTCAATAAGCACTTTATCATTTATACAAATCACTAAAGCCTTAAGTATTTATTGGAGTAGAGGCTTACTACACCAACATTGAAAGCATGGCTTGCTAAGCTGATGCAATTTGACTATGAAATTTAGTATAGGAAGGGTAAAGAAAACCAAGTTACAGATACTTTATCTTAACTATCCAATGTTGAAGTTTATATAGGAACTATCAAGGGTAAGGGTTTTACATTTGATTTCTTGCCTTAAGTTTTAACCACTTGGAAGTCTAATGTTAAGCTTTATCTTATTGTTAATAGTAAGCTTCAAGGGAATCCACAATTTCCATACTACATTTAGCACAAAGATGAATTACGTAAGAAGGGTAAATTAGTTATTGGGGCAAATTCTCTTTTGAGACAATAGTTAATTTAATTCTTTCATGCTTCATCAATTGGAGGGCACTTTTGAGTTCATGCTACTACAAAGAAAACTATAGTAATTCTCTAATAAAAAGGCCTTCGCGAAGATGTAAGAGAGTATATCAGGAGTTGTACAGTATGCTTACAGAATAAGCATGGCTTCTCCTGGATTGCTACAGCAACTGCCAAGTCCTGAGGGTGTTTTCACTGATGTTAGTATGAATTTTATAGAAGGATTAACACTATCTAGAGGCCAATTTATCATTTTTGTGGTAGTTGACAGATTAATCAAATATGCTCACTTTATAAAGTTGCCTCATCCATATCGTGCTAAGGATGTGGCCAAAGTCTTCGTTAATTCAGTGTACAAATTCATAGGATGCCCTTTACCCTAATAAGTGAACGTGATCTTGTCTTTGTTAGCAATTTTTGAAATGACCTCTTTACTTTGCAAGGGATGATACTTCAAACATCTACAACCCACCATCATCTGCCAAAACGGTTAATTGTTGCTTAAGACATATTTGTGATGTATGTCACCCAATAAGACTTACGATGTAATATCACTTAATATTGTCATCAATTTGACCGCTTTTGAATCTTTCAATAGATTTATAGCATCAATTCATGTTTCTTTGAATTAGTTAATTTAAATATAATTTATTATTAGAACCATTACTCTTAAACAAGATATTTAAAATATTATTTTATTAATTATATTCATAATGATTTTATTATTTTAATCAATATAATTTATATAATTAAAAATATTTTTAATTATATCATAAAATTGAAATAAAAGGATATTTAAGAAAATATATACAATTATGACCTGTTTGGTTCAAAGAATAGAATAGATAGGGAATAGAATAGTTATTCCTAGGAATAGAAAAGATGAGGAATAGAATAGAATGAGTATTACTTTGTTTGGTTTAGGTAATGGAATACAAAAAGAATAAATTTATTATTATTATTATTTATTATTATAAATTTTGTACTTATTATTATTAATTATTTTTATTAATATTATTAATTATTATTATAAATTTTGTACTTATTTTTATTATTGTTATTATTAATTATTGTTATTATTATTAATAATTGTTATAAATTTTCTAGTTATTATTATTCTTATTATTATTAATATTATTATTTTTATTATACGAAGTTAATTATCTTATTATTATTATTATTATTATTATTATTATTAATTTTGATAAGGATAAAGTTATCTTCTATTGGAATAATTATTCTTGGAAAAGTTAAAGATAGATAAAGATAAGTTTTGTATATTCCTCAAAATTTAAGAATAAATTTTACTGATGCATAACTGTTCTCGGTTTGGTTTCTAACTAAATATAAAATTAATAATATGTTAGGAATACTTATGGAATGGAATAAATATTCCTTTAAACCAAGCAGCCCGTTAGTAATCATGAATAAATTAGATCGAATGGGCTTATGATGCACATTGGGCTTCTTTGACTTCAATCCTTTTTTATTTTCCAAAGAAGAAGAAACAAATAAAGACTGAAAAGCGAAGTGTTGGTGGGGAATCTAGAAGCCTGTAGGACTGACTAATCCCCCCAATTTGTTGATATTTAGTTACAAATCCAGAGAAGAGAAGAGAAGAAGCGAAGAAGAGAAGAGAAGAGATGGCTTTGAATCCTGATTTGTTTCCGAATGGAATGCCAGTTCCTTTTGTAAACGAGGTGTTTGTGTTAGCCAGAGAAGGCGTCGAGTTCGAGGTCGATAAAATCCCTGGGTCAGTCCATTTCCTATTGTTAAATATATCTTGAATTGCATTCCTGAATTGATTCTCTCTTATTGAAGAAAAAAGAGATCATTTGATTGTTATTTCCTGACTTTATGATAATGATCATGACGCGTTGATGTTACGCTTCTTGTAGAAGTCATGGAGGGCATGTTAAAGCTAAGGGAATCATCTACTTATCAAATATCCGCATGGTTTTTGTGGCCAATAAACCTGTTGGAGATTTTCGTGCTTTTGATTTGCCCCTGGTATTTTCGATTCAATTCTTGATTCAAATAGTATCTGTGTTCGTGGTATAATTATATTCCCTAATCATAAACGTTGATAGTATTAACCTCTCATTTCTTGAACAAGTGAAGTGAATCATATGCTTGCCTGTGTAAGGCAATACGTTGTGTTCTTTTATTGCCTTTGAATCTGGAAGATATCATAAGCTTGCATGTACAAGGAATGCTTTGAGTTACTTTGATAGAAAGCCTGAGTTTGAATCGTGCTTACTGACATTTTATCATTAAACAAATTGTCATCTTTTAGTAATATACTTTCTTGAATTACATTGATTATTAGCTGATGGTCGTCGGATTCTAAAATTACTGCCTTCTGCAGCTATATGTCCACGGTGAAAAATTCAACCAACCAATATTCTTTTGCAACAATGTATCTGGTCTGGTGGAGCCTGTAAGTATGATAATGGAAGCTGAATAAGGGAATTTGTGATTCTGTCTGCCGTGTTTTGTCCTCATTTTCTTGGTTTGTCTCTGCAGGTAGTACCAGAAAATGAGAACAGGGCTCTTTATTCCACACACACATTCAAGATATTGTTCAAGGAAGGAGGCTGTGGAACCTTTGTCCCATTGTTTTTCAACTTGATTAATACTGTGAGGCAACAAAACCAACATCAGAATTTAGCAACGGGGCCTCGTGTTGATCCTTTGCATGCTGCCCAGACTCCAGTTGATGAAATGATGAGACATGCGTGAGTGACACTGTTAAATTGTTCTGCGATTCTAAATATCCTACATGACTTTTTTCTTCTTTAGATTTAGGGGTTGATATATAGGTCACTCTAGATGGCTTATTGGTTTACTTTGGTACATGATTTTGCAGATATGTTGATCCTAATGATCCCACCAGAATCTTTCTGCAGCAGCCTGCTCCACAGTCCGAGTTGCGGCGACGCACTTACCATTCATCCCCAGTCGAACGTGCTATATAGTTCATAAATCACCAAACCAATAACAATTGTTCTGTTTACTTACTATGTATTATATTCAGTTGTACTTATTTCATAGTCTGTTCATATCCCTTGGGCTTTATCTACAGTTTATGAGCCAATGTTATAAACACAACTTATGGAAGGATTAGCTAAATTGTGGAAATTTAAAATCGGCTGTGTTCCTACTTTGTTGGATCATCTGCTTGTGCAGTATTAATGAATCACTGCCCATATTTGATCACAGCTGAGCTGTGAATGCCCCCACCCTTTTGGACTCGTTTGAAGATGGATGATCCATCAAACAAATTTGTCAACTTTTATCATGAGTAATTAAAATAGCTCAAGGACGCAATTTACTTGTAGAACAGTTCCAACAAAAGATGAAGAACCTTTTTTGGGGACTTGTCTCCATTTTGGGTCTCCAGAGAGTTTAAATTGATACCAAAACAATAGGTCTGGTCGTTGCTAGCAGCTTTGAAAGGGAAATAACAAGTCAAAGAGGCGATTGGTTGGTTGGAGTGCTACTATGCTCCAGTGACGATTAAACTACTTTGAGCAGTTTGGTTGTGCAGAGTTTCGTTCGAGGGAAAAAGGGAATGGAGAGTTGTTTGTGGAGCCCTACTCAGCATCATCTTGGAACTGTAATTGGGTCTCACCGTCAATTCCACAGTTTGTCTAATCACTCTCATCATCAAATTCATCTCAAACCCCAACGACACCAACTTCTACGGCGCACTACCAGAATCTTCTGTAACTATGATGAAAATGATAGTATCAGAAAATTACCCCCTTCTTCACCACCGCCATCATCATCTTCTTCTGGAATTCAACTTTACGGTCAGATTGAGAGGTACCCGTTGATAACTTAGCAAATTTTGTGCTGGGGGGTTTTTTAATTTTTCACTTGCTTTCCCTTTCAGATTACTTACAGATGTTGTGAGACAATCTCAGGATGCTTTGGGTGGCTCCAAGGACTGGACTGAAGTCGAGGTGTTTGTCTTCATGTTTGCTCCTTTAATCCCCAAGTTCGATTCGTTTTTTTTTTTAATCACCTTAAAATTTGACGTTTTACTGTAGGGAGCATGGGTTCTTAATCCCAGAGGTTCTAGACCCAAGGCAGTTGTTCACTTCATTGGTGGCATATTTGTTGGAGCGGCTCCCCAGCTTACTTATCGTTTGTTTCTTGAACGCCTTGCACAGAAGTTAGTTGCTTACTGTTGATTATTTTCAATACTGTTGACTTTAATGAATCGCTGATTCAGAATGTAAAGCTGATGAGATTGGTTGCACTTTTTCTTTCCTTGAACCAGTGGTATTTTGGTGATTGCTACACCATATGCTAGTGGATTCGATCATTTCTATATAGCAGATGAAGTGCAGTTCAAGTTTGATAGGTGTTTTCGGTTTCTGCAAGAAACTGTGAGTTTTAGCAACCCCTCATATTTTGACACAGTTTCATGGGGGAAGAGGATAACCATTGATACTTGTTCTTCAGATACAAGATGTTCCTACTTTTGGTCTTGGCCACTCCCTTGGATCTGTCATCCACCTTTTGATAGGTATGCAAATTCTTTGTTTGGCATAATCTTCCTCTAAGTAGAGAACGGGTGTTTTTCAGATTCTCTGTGATTGAAATGAATTGGCTGTATATTAGGATCCAGATATGCTGTACAAAGAAATGGGAATGTACTGATGGCCTTCAATAATAAGGTATGCAACTTGTTGATTAAATACAGATAGCAGACCTTGAAAAGAGTGAAACAGAATTGCCAGAAGTTGAATGCTTTTTCTTGAAACCACCACTTGCATGCTGTCACAAATCTGAAGTTGGTGACTGAATGAAACAAACTTGATAGGATCATTTCTTTCTTACTGTTGTTATTGGTAATTTCTGTTTCTAGTTAATGATTGGAATTCTCTTCACTTTTTCATTTCCCTTTTCTTTTATGTTTTCAACTACTAGTTTTAGAATATCATTTGAAGTGAGGTTGACAGTAAATTTTAAATACCTGCATACCTCTTATGTTTCCAACTACTAGTTTTAGAATATCATTTGAAGTCAGGCTGACTGTAAACTTTAAATACCTGCATACCTCCTAAAAAGCTTAGTGCTTGGACTTGAGGCTAACTTAATTTATTTCCTAATTTTACAGGAGGCAAGCTCAGCTGTCCCTTTGTTCTCCCCTGTGCTTGTCCCAATGGCACAAAGCATTGGACCACTTCTCTCCCAAATTGCTTCATCACCATCTGTTCGCTATGGGGTGAGTTTCTAAGTTCACAATTGTTGTTAATGGATTTGAATCATGCTATCTTCAAAGTGAAACTTTTTAAAATTGTATATTCATTTGAACTACTGGTGGACCTACAAGTGTTGTCGAGGAGAACAAGAATTTCATGTCAGATTATGCATCTAGGTTAAGGTCACCACATAAAATTTTAACTATTGATATTGTCTTTGCATTTGAGATTCTCCTTTATTCTTCAACAGTATTACTTGCCCCTTCTTTTACTTTGGAGATATTGCCATTACCATCTTTGTGTATTCTAATTATATTATTTAGATAGCTCATATACTGTATAGAGTCAATGGATTGGGACATTTGTTCATTGTCTGTCCATGTCCACCCATCCGTCCGCCCAACCGTCTGCCTATCCCAAAATCATCAGAGATCTAATTGTTGAGCAAAAGTTGTTAAGCCAAGAAATATTTTGTACAAGAAGAATAACCAATAAACATATAAAATAAATTTTCACTAAGCTAACTCTCTAATTTATCACTATCGAAAATGCTTTATTATTTAACAAAAGTAACAAATCGTATAAATATGGTTAGTGGTCTGATGTTTTAACTTATCTGTTACCTAATCTGTGTCATTCTTATACAGATTTGTTCCAATCACAGCATTCAAGTTGAGTTTCATTTTATTGGCCTTGAATTTTAGAAATTCATATGGAAGTGTCTACTCCTTTTAACATGTTGAATCTAACTTCTGATCTTCTCTGTGTCTCTTCTTGTTTTTGTTTCATCATATGTCATAATTGAGTTGGTTGGCATCAGTCATTTATTTGTATTTTTCTGTGCCTCATTTTTCTCAGGCAGAAGTAACTTTAAAGCAAATAGAGAACCTTAGCCCTCCATTTATAAAGCAAGTATTTCCACTGGTTGAGCAACTCCCTCCATTGTATATGGACTTGGTCAATGGAAGAGAAGATTTTACACCAAAACCTGAGGAAACACGACGACTTGTATGTATAACATTTAACTGTTTTTCTTAAGGATTCACTTCATATTTTTATGATTTTTATGAATGTAAATATCATCAAAATAAATGTTTTGAGCACCTTAACATTTTTGGATTCATAGGATATTGAAAATGATAATTCGTGTGCGAAGATGATACTTCATACGCATTTATGACTAAATCTGACTTCATTGATCAATTGTAAAAGTATTTATACTAGTAGATTACACACTGGGTCTGGTTTTTCTGTTTGATGATGCTTGTTTATTGAGTTGCATGGAACCCTTGAAATACGTCTACTTTCAGGGCTTTAATGACTTAAAAGCTACAGCAATGAACTACAAGGTCTTGAAAGTTCATCATAAAGCATCTTTTCCTAGTTTGTTGGATAGACTTGACTTTAAGCCTTTTACTTCTTCAGATAAAGTCATATTATGGCATTTCCAGAAATCTTCTAATAAAGTTCAAGGATGATGTGATTGATGAAACTTCAGCATTAGCTAGTGTGCTTAGTTCAGAATCAGCTATAAGCTCAATGTTGGATATGTCAATTCGGTTCTTGCCAGGAGATCATGGACTTCCTTTGCAACAGGTAATATGGAGAAAAACTAGTTAAATAGAATTCCGAGTATCAAACATCAAATTAGTGATTCTGTGTCATGTATCCATCTAGCAGGCTGTCCCAGATGTACCACCTGCAATGGCAGATGCAGTGAATCGTGGAAGTGAGTTTTTGGCAAATCTGACAGTTGGGACACCATGGGAAACAGTTGCTAAAGAAGTAGGCAACACATTAGGTGCAGATTCAAGAGTTATTCGTGCTGAGTTGTCCAAAGAATTGGACATGCTTGTTGATGTTATCACGTCCTGGATAGCTTCAAATACAGGTCCAAAACTTTTGAGGTCACGAACGGTAAGAGAATAGCACTATATAGGAAGTTACAGGAAATATGCCACGTTTATGTCATTCTACACCTTGTGATACATGTACAATCGCAGAAGATTATATGAGATATTTCACAAAGAATCCATTGTATAGACTGGCTGTGAAAGTACATTGTTGTGTGCTAGTGAACAGTGAAAAGTTCAATTAAGTGAGATACTTTACAAGAATCTATTATGTAGATTATAGTTGTATAAACATGGTTTTGTGCAGGTGGATCACAATAGCAAGGTGTGCCGCACGAATGCACTGCACTTTTCTACACGATCATTCTTCTCGCCGCCATAGGAATGCACTGCACTTTGCTGCTGTGTGTTGGTGATTAGTTTCAATTTATCAATCAAAAGGTGTATAATTTTCAAGTTTGAGAGGTACTTTATACACGTGATAAGTGATTTTAAACAATTCAATTCAGTTGGTTTGAATTGGATTTTAGTATACAAGGGCGTGATATATCAATCGATCCCTAAAGCCATTCATGTCAAAGCTACATATTCAATAAGTCCAATTCACAGCAAGGCGGACCATGTCAAAATTTCAAGCTTATGGTTGAAAGAGAATAGTTAAAATCACATAGCAATTTGCAAATATTTAGAATTTCTTACAACTACTCCGGTTCTAATATGGTGTGCTATAACAATATATTCCCAGAGCTAAACCACCGGACATGTACATCAGATGGGGGAACTGTCATGAAGTACAATCCAGTTTCTAACAAAACGGGTAGGCATCAAACAGACACGTTGAGAAGCCAAGACCTTTTATCATCCATAGAATCTATTCTTCATGATACAGGTACAATCCAAGACCAAAACGGGCACATGATCTGCAGAAAGCAATTTCCTCTGCTGCCGCAACTGGATCTTCAATGTGGCCATCACTGGGTGAGACAGTCCCGGATGACTCACGGTGTGCCTGAATTGCAACACATTTGGTTTTAGTTTCACAATAATCACAAAATAAACCTATAATGTCTTTCATGTTTCAGTCTCTAACAAACACAAACATGTATTTACAACATAAACAAGGGTAGACAGAATCTAGACAAGTCTTCCCCATAAAAAATCAGATCCACAAATCTTTCTAGGGGTACTACCAGAAGAAATACAGAAGTTGATAATATGACAACTATTTGAGATTGTGTGCAGCTAGTCCTAAACTTCTACTCTTAACCAGGCATATCTTCATTCCAAAGAACCATGTGCTACTTAAATGATTAAATTTTCTTCACATGTATAAAAATGTCGCTGCTCTGTGTGTGTGTTATTGCGAGTGCAAGCAGACTCCACATAAAACAGTAGATCATCTTGAAGAACTAATTCAAATTATGAATTGGCCACGTAATTTACTAAATTTTACACGATTAGCTTCGACTTTGTTTGAATCAGAATGCAGGTAACATCCCAAAACATTTAATTGTGAGCATTGCTAGAATGTGCATAACTAGGAGGCAATAAAAAGAACAAACCTCTCCATCAGATCCCCGTACAGTGACACGATACACAACTGTCACACTTCCGTTATCAGAGAATATAACATCCCGTATTTCTCCACACCATCCTGTAAAAAGAGGAAGTTAACAGCTTTTTTGGTTCAAGGGAGAAAAAGAGGAAGCTTTGCAAGTTGCAATACAAGAAAGGTAGCAGAAGATTTTCTGATTCCAAATGAACAATGAAAAGGCCAATAGTGAACGGCTAAATCATGCAGCACATTATACTCAATAAGGGGAACTATTAACTTGGCTCACTTTCTTCAAGAATACAAGTCAAAATGGAAATTGGCAATGTTCAGATCAGATTGCAAATTGCTTGGGTGTGTTAAACCAATTAAGAGAAAAATTCCTCACAAAAACAGGCATGATTTATTGACAGAAGTATGGGAACATGACAAATCTGAGAACAAAAATCAGAGACAGAACGGAGCAATCAATTCGGAATGATGAGGCCCGTTCATATCCTATATACTATTCAACATGTTCTCTCCTTTTCCTTTACTTTTCATTTTAAATTCATTCAGATCATAATAAAGTCATTCAAACGGAGGCATAATATATACAAGTACTAAGGAAGGAATAAACGAACCGGGGGCGTAGAAGCTCAGCATACGATTGGCATGGTACCTGAATCAACATGAAAAGATTCGAACAGATCAACTTCAATTTGACAGCAATCACAGATTAAATAGAATCGGGAAATATAGGTACCAGGGGATAAGAGTGGTATTAGGGGATTGGGGTTTGACAATGTTATCGGGAATCCTCTTATTGAGATCTCGAAGGATCTCGGCGAGAGGGCGAGTGATGCAAGACGAGTAAGAAGAAGACAACAACGATTTGGATTTGTCCAAGGGAACCACGTAATTGGAACTGGGCACTTTCTTTGCCTTATTATCACCATTGTTGGTGTTGTGATTACAGTTACTACTATTACTACTGGTGCCGGTACCGGTGCCGCCACACACAAGCCTCAACCTGGACTTCTTATCTGATCCGTAACACGCAAGACGTGTTCTTGGGTTCATGCAATTCGTCGGAAAACCAAATTCCGGGAGTCGGAAGACACCGGTAGTGCTGCTTTGCATTGTTGTCATTTGCCGCTCACCAACCCCCCACTACTCGCACACGCACACACGCAATGAAAATGGCGACTAATAAGTACTAACTCACCAACTACCCATTCTGTCTTCTTCTATACTTGCATAGAATATAGTCAGCGTATGAGAATGGTACTCACCTCACCTACCATTACCACCTTCCTCTTTCTTTTTTCACTTTTTCTTTCTTCATTACAACTTCTTATAAATATTTCAATTAAAAGTTTATTATAAACAACTTTATTTATATGCAACTTAATAATATATTCAAATATTCTTATTATTATTAGTACTATTAATTAGTTAATCTTCACATTATTACTAAATTTTATCTATAAGAATTATATTATAAATTAATTTGATTTTAAAGAAAAATTGTTTTAAAATTATATTATATTTTTTAAAATAAGTAAAAATCACAATAAATTGATCTAAATTCGAGTGTTGTGTTTTTAATGTGTCAAGCCTGAGGCCTTAATATTCTAAGCAAATCGTCATCATTTTATATAGAAGTATTGAATCTCAAGCAAGCCTAAGCCCAAACAATCCAGACCTAAACTCAATTAAAAAAAATGTTATTTTATACTTAATTTAAAAAATTTGACTTACTACCTCTAAAAATAATTATGATTTTAAAGATAAATTCATAATTTTATTTTCTTTCATATCAAATAATTATGAGTTTATTAAAAAAAACTTCATAATTTTATATTGGTTTGGTTGATTATTTTGTATTGGTAGGCGTACATGGGGTATAGACCAAAAGTATTAAAAGATTGACTAATGCAAAACATCTTACAAGTGCTAGGTTTGTGTCCATTAAAATTAGGCTTTACCAACAACAAAGTTAGAATGGAATTAAATAAGCAAACACCTTCGTATCGTCTCTACTACCAACTCAAGGAATTGAGTTCCGTGACCAACCACTGGTTAAGCAGAATTTCAGGTAAGCGTGAGATAACCAGCTTAGCTAAGCTTCTTGCCACTTGCACGCCAAGACCAAGTACAAACTCAGCTTAGCTAAGCTTCTTGCCACTTGCACGCCAAGACCAAGTACAAACTCCATTCTTAATCTATCTCTATCCACAAAATTATGAGCTTCCTATTTTCTTCTTCAGTATAAACAAAGGCTTGTGTGTAGAAATGACTAATATAGGAAACTACCGAGGGATGCTGATGGATTTACACCAAATAGCTACAACAGCAACATGCTCAATGTGGAGATGTTTTTTCGGATATCCGTTTGCTTCTTGTCATTTTGGGACCTGCTTCACCTGTTAAAAACTTCAAGTTAGCCCTTAAGATCATACAGTTTTATTCTATTCACAACTAGAATTGAAAGATTGTAGTTCCCACCTCTCCAAGCTTCTTATGAAAAATCAGCTCCACTTCCCTACGAAGGTTTTCCACATCCACCGCAAAATCACTCCGAAATTCATCTGCCATTAAGTCCTGTAGCTGCAGCCTCATCCTCTCCAGAGCACCATCCAAGTCGCAGAAGTCCTTAAAAATCAAAGCTTCAGTCGTGCTCAGTCGCAGAAGATTCTTGATTGCAAAGAGGACCTGTATCAATGAGATTAGAGATCAATAATAAAGCAACGCCTGCCATCACGTTTGCATTTGTTCAGTAATTGCAAACTTATCACACTTATGGAATAATTAAATGGGACAACAATCAAAATGGTTACCAAGGCGTAAAGATTGTGACAACCTGCCAGTTAGGAAAGTCAACGCAAAAGAACTAGAGACCAGATGTGCCTGGCTCCTTAATTCTACTCACCTATCCTAAACTAGCCCCTGTTGAAGGAAATCGTTAGCTACCCTTTTTAGTTTGTTATTACCTCTAACTGTTACAGGACAAGTTGTTACGTACACACTTCTAGAATTCCTTTCTCTGATTGCCACATATACTAGTTTGTTACTTCATATCTGAATATAAATATAGAGGTCCAGCTCTCTGATGAGTATGGCCATTCTTACAACACAAATATTTTGATTTCGTTCTCTTGCTATCTTTTAATAAATCTAAATACTGCAACAGCCCCACATGGGGCATTGTTGAAAGTAATCAAATAGCTCCACAGGGCATCGTTGAAAAGAATCAATCTTTGAAAGGATCACGGGCATGTCTAATTGGACTCTCAACTACTGTGAATAAAAAAAACCTATTACTGAATCCTCAACACTAACTATCCCAATTATTACCCTTCTGCATCCTCTCATGCAAACTGCATCAAACTATTCAACAATAAGAGCAGCTACTGTATTGCACCATGATCTAGACTTACCTTTTCCTGGAGGTCCAGGTCAGTCGATGACGTTAGATCAACAATTGACTTTAATAACGAGAGATTGGTTAAGAATGGAAGTTCAGCTCTTTCTACAATCTCTAACTTACATTCAGCCAGATCAGCAACCAGAAAAATGGCTTTCTTGAGAAGTCTGATATCAATGCTAGAGTTGCCAATTATATCCTAAGGACACAAATGCTGAACAAAGTAACTGATATTGAATTGATGAAAGAACAATGATTTGCAGTCCTCAAAAAGCCATCGAATTCTCAAGCTTTCTAATTCAATATTACCTGAAGCATCACATCTCCAGCTTCTGAAAAGAACAATTCTTGACCACCTAAATTGTTTCGTATTAAGGCTGAAACGGCATATAATGCTTTAATAGCTTCTTCTACAGAAGCAGATCTTGTCATCTTCATCAGTTTTGGCAGAGCTCCAAGTTCCAAGATCTGAGTGGTTTCAAAAGTAAAAAGTTAGGATTTTTCACAAACATTAAAAGAAATCCACAAGAAAACATTACAGATTTCAAAGATAAATTAAACATGGAAGATGAGACAAAACAGTGATGGTGATAGTCAAGTGCATCCATCAATTCTCGAGATTACGGTAAGCACCTCTTTCTGAATAATTGCATGATTTTGACTGGCTTTCCCCAGTACCCATGCAGCAACTCTTCTCACATCAGAATCAGAGTGATTAAGTTCTCGAATCAACGGACTAAAACCACCGAGTTTGCTTAGATCTACAATAAAGCAGGGTAGTATAATGTGAGGTACCAACAATAGCAGGAATAACAGCTTTACAAATTGGATGAGTACAATGATAGAAAAAGCAATTCTGTGATACTAGTTAGTTAATTGAGGTAAGCCTTCAGGTATCCTCTCCTTTTACGAGGCAAGAAGAATATTAAATGGTAAGTTATTCTATTTGTTGGTTACATAAATACCAACTCCTCTCACTAACATCCTCTGACTTAAAATCTTATCTCTCTCAAAATTTGCAAATGTTTCTTCACACTCAATAATGTTCTACGAAGTTTCACAATTTTCATGTTGAATGGTAAAAGGAATCTTATGGCAAAGCACTAAAAAATGCATTGCACTATGCCTAGTGCCTGGTATATGTGGAATTGGTGAGACTAAAAATCAAAATTTCCCACAAAATAGGCACAAATTTTTTTCAACATATAAAGACTGCTGCAAGTTTAAGGAAACCAAGAATTTATCCTCACATGCTTTATATATGATTAATAATTCAGACGAGATTTAAAGACTCATGCCTCTTAAGCATCACATTCAGTTGGCATTTAATCACAAAGGTCAATATCCCATATTGATAACTATTAGCAATAATAGAAGTAGCAATGAAGTAGTCACTATCGTCATCAAATGTCATCTTCAAGTTCACTATAATTAATCCATCATCCTTCTACCGAAATTCTACATTTTGCAACATTATAATGACTTTAAGAAAATTTCTGAATGAGGATATAAGCAAACACCTTTTACAACTATAAATACAGTGCCAAACAGGTAAGGGTCAAAAAATCCAGAGACTTTACAACAGTCAGCATCACCGTCAACAATAAAGTTAAGTCCTCACTAAGTTTACATCCTTTTTATCATTCATGGTTTAAATTTGTTCAAACAAAGAAGAAATATAGGAGCACAATCGCTTCCAATCGGGAAAAAGTGACCAATCAATTCAAACTGTTAGATTATCCCATATTGACTAAACATGAAAATGTTAAAGGGTTTATAAGTGGTAAGGGTCAACTATCCAAACAACTAGTTCTAGTTATTTGGACAATAGTTGACCCAAGCTCAATTCTTGTTAGTAGACTCTACACTCTGTCCATATTAAAAATTCAATATGGTTTCAGAGCAAGTTTGGTCCGGATTATTAATTTCCCAGTTGTCCGTTTGGACCAGTCCCAGCGGTCCGGTCCGATTACCACTGCATATATTTCAAATGCTAACTGGACGTCCAGTCCCAATTGCACTTGAGGGGGAGTGTTAGAGTATCCCATATTAACTAAACATAAAAATGTTAAAGGATTTATAAGTGGTAAGGGTAACTATCCAAACAAGTAGTTCTAGTTATTAGGACAATAGTTAACCCAAGCCCAATTCTTATTACTGGACTCTAGACGCTGCCCCTATAAAAAATTTAATGCAAACCTACCATTTGCATTGTCAATTGGCTCCACGAGTATAAGGAGCTCCTGCAAAGCTCGGTGTCGATCTTCCAAAGACAAAGACAAATTGTTCAAATCATCTATTGCAATTTGCATGAACTGAGCATCTGATGGCATTTTCATACTACCCATCAGTTCCTGTGTGAACACATGACAATCGTCACCACCAAAACATTAAGCTTCTAAACCACCCTAAAACATAACACTTAAGAACAATAACCAACCTTAATCTCAATTTGGCGTTTCTTTAGGTCATCGGAAGATAAGCGTTGCATATCTTGGGCGGTTTCTTTCAGCTTCGCAGGATCAGAATGGCCTGATTCATTAACCACTGTTAGAGAAGAACACTGCAAACTTTGTTCGGTCATAATAAGATTAATAATTACCAATGGCCCACTGTAGCATCCCCTCGAGAGAAGAGAAGCCACCGTCAAGACCTTCACGGTCGGCGACGGAGGAGTCATCGTCGTTACTGGGGCGCATGAGATCAGTCTCCTCCTTCGCGGTCGACCAAAGCAGCCCACCGGATGATTTACTCTCGTTAATTGGTTCGCCGTTGGCGGTTCGAGCGACCGTCAACGTTAACAACACCGTTAAAACAGCGGCCAACACGGAGAGACGCCTCATGGTCAGAGCAACACAGAAAGTTTAATCGACTCTTAGTCGGAGACTAGAACAGTGAAAGCAAAGACGGAGACTCATTCTATGTGAGATTTCGTTTGAGGGTGTAATATTTACTTATATATATAAATAATAGCACTACACGTCATGCCTTTGAATCGACGCCGTTCATTTTGGATCTAACGGCTCAAAGAGGGTTTGATGATTCGTTTTGGCTGAATTCTATTCCCAAACGACGTCGCCTTTTCTTTTTCTAATTATAACAAAAAGTATAAAAAGAAGTAGAAAAGCCTAAAGGTGTCCCATCCTAGTTTTAGGCTAAATGCAATGTTATAAATACCGTACCGGATTTGGTATCGGATTGAGCTTTGGAACAGAACTGTATCGGAACCGGTCGGTATCGGGTACCGTTTCAGGATATTTTTAAAATTTATAAAATAGTTCCTAAACTTTTTAAAAATTGCAAAATAATACATATTGATATATTATACAGTTGTACTGTATATTTTACTAGTTTACTGTTTACATCAACCATGCTTTCAAAAATCTTAACAATAAATAATAATGACAATTAATTTGAAATAACAATAATTTTTAAATATTTTATTTTTACATATAAATAATAACCACAATTAATATGACCAAAGACAATCATCATCATATTACCAATTTTAAATACTTATGATTCCCTACACAGTACACATATATATTACCATTCCATTAATTTCTAATTCCATAATTGTATACTTAACTAATTATTTACCAAAATTCAATACCCAAGTATTAAAAATAAA